>JXSR01S014925.1:56275-76454 GCA_000969725.1 Ophiothrix spiculata | reverse complement strand
CAAAGCTGACTGACTGACTTCAAATATAAAAATCAATCTCCTTTTATACTCATTTATATCCACCAGAAACTTCATCCTCATTCTAGCCAACATGGTCTAGAATTATCTTGGCCACTCTACAATCTAACCCATGTCTCAGGTACATCAAAACAAACCACTTCAGTTTCACACCTGATCAAAAACCCTATTGTTATTTCAAGTAGGGACTTCCCCTTAATGTACACAATCAATTATAAGTGAAGTGTTTACGCGTGCAGAAGCACGTAGAAGTACAAAGGTCGTGTGCCACTCTCTTTAATGGCCATTTAAATATTATGTTTGACTTATGGTAATAATAAATTACATATTCAGGGGCCTGTAACAATGCTAATTAGCTTGGGAAGGGGTGGGTCGATTTAAAATTTTTTGCCACCATTTGAAAGGTTAAAAAATTCTGTAAAAGATGAAATGATAAAATCAAAATTGATATCATCTGCAAAGTCCCCCCTTTCGGGGTGAGCCATCACAAATGACTTCGCGATCGCGTGTTTGCACTGACGCGCAAAAAACAAATGTTGGGTCCATATGGTCACCCCTTTGACCACTTAGGTGTTAACCTTTTCACCTAATAATGTGGTCAACGGCATTCCCTAGAAGGCCAAGTAAATGATGCTAGCAAAGTGTTTAAGTATTAAAGTAACGCATTGTATACACCTCATTTATCAGCTATTGTATTGCGTAATAACCTGTTTCTATTTTGTCTAACATTATATGGCTCAGCAGAACAAAACAATGTTTAAGAAATAATGCGTTTACGTCGTTTAAGTGATTTCACACGATACAATTTTTGGATCATTTCTTTGTTGAAATGATATTTCCGTAAATATATTAACCGAAGTACAATCTGCATTTAAAGATGCTTCATATAACTACTTTAAGACTTCTAATAATAATTATCTAGCTAAAAGGGTTGTCATATCTTTTAAAAATTGAAAAAACACGCATAAACGGAACCCTTGGTTTATATGAACCCTAATACGAATTTTGAGAAATTTACTCTGATAATGGAAGTGATTATTCAGCACTATAAGGCCTGACGTCACTACACTTTCTGTTCGCAATGATAACTTCTGTTTAAAAATACCCACCTAGAAATATGGCATTACTTGATTAGTACGTCAGTTGAAAGTTTTATATCTTGTATTTGGACTTGAATAAGAATTGAATATGACCTACTGTAGTCTAATTATCCATATCACAAAATTTGAGATGTTCTCTCTCTGGTGAGAAAGTCTAGTGACGCCTCACCTAACTATGTAATCACTAGAGACATTTTAGTCAATAGAATACTCATATTCTGTTACTATATAACATACAATAAAACCATCCGTTTCTAGGCTATACTAAATCAAATGATTTTACAAGCTATGCTTCTAAATAATACGTCCTATTCGAAGAGAATAGATGGTAAATAGCTAAGGACCTACTATGGATCCTTTTGGGATTCTTCAACTTTTGGGATTTCAAGACCAGGGGCGGATCTATGAATTTTCAAAAGAGCGGGCGCCATTTTGATAGCACCTCGGCGCCCACTCAAAATCAGGCTGTTGCTCTAAAAAAAAATACGGCGTTGAAGGGTGCAGAATTGTTCTATTATACCTAAAAATTATTTATTTCCTGCCTTTCTGGACACAATTATTAATATTTAAGGAATAAAATCATTTAAAAACGGCGGCTTCTTCATGCACTACCAAAGTAAGAGGGGGTGCACGCCGGCTGCGCCCCATCTAAATCCGCCACTAAAGACCATCAGCTTAATTCCTTTCAGTAAACCATCGATGTGTTTATTTTTACATGTGCTACCATATTTGAAATTACTGTTGTCAACAAGACATTATTTATCAAATTAAACACTATACCATTTAAGAATTAAATTAGTTTTAAATTAGTCAATTTGTAACAAACGAGAAAAAATCTCCTACGGTGTTCCACAAGGGGCCGAGTTTGGTCCAATTACTTTAACTGAAATAATGGATAGTTTTCAAGACTCATGCATCTCAATATATTACAGAGGTTAGTCATGCCAATCACGGAATAAATGGATGTGGAGGTCGAGGCATAAAAACTTTGGATAATTGTAAAATACCCCAAACCCGTTCATTGGGCAATCTGTTAAATGGACAAAAGGAGTTGAGTGTTTTTGTTATCAATGTGCAAATAGCTGCGAGTGCAATTTGGTTAATTGTTCTTTTTAGTAAATTGTATTAAATAAACTGTTTGAACGGAGATTTCGTTTATAAATAAAGATATTTAAAAATGTTTTCCATTTCTGGCTTCTGGACTTAAGCATATTCAGATTCCAGTATTAGAATATCCACATATTCCCATTTTTAATTAGAAGCCATTATTTTAAATATCATTGTTTCCCTTTGTTAATGGGCATTGTGTAGTTCTTCTTGTTGTAGTTTCATTCTCTCCCAAAATACGACGAAAATTATATCAAAAAAAGTTTATTAAAGAAAAATGACAAACACCCAGCTATATACAAACTTATAATAAACTTATGGACAAAATGTTTGTGCACAATATGTCGGTCGAAATATACTTTTATCTTTTCTAATGAAGAAATTACAATCCAAAGAATTGAATCAATTTATGCAAATCAGCAAACAAACAAACAAACACAAAAACAAAAACCTAAAGATGCAACCTCCTTTCCAAAAGATGTTTTATCTTTTGGAAAGACAATAAATACTTGTACAATAAAACTAGACTAACACTGAATATAGAAAAAAAAAACCAACAACATATTGGATCTTCCTTTATACTATGTATAGCTAGCCCAAAAGGTACTTTAAAACCCTAGTTTAATTGTACTCTGTTACATTTAAAGAATCGATATCGTTTGTAACGTGATACAACTGTGTCTGACTAGCCGAATGTAAGATATTTGTTTACTGAATCACTTACGTCTAGTAATACCTTTCAACAATAAAAACATCTTCCTGAAATCTTAATGACTCATTGTCAAACGACAATTGATATTCAAGTAAGGATAAGCGCGTCAAAATGGCAAAACAAAGAAATTGTCTCGTAGACTTTGAG
This sequence comes from Ophiothrix spiculata, assembly GCA_000969725.1. Lineage (NCBI taxonomy): Eukaryota > Metazoa > Echinodermata > Ophiuroidea > Amphilepidida > Ophiotrichidae > Ophiothrix > Ophiothrix spiculata. The sequence goes on along the minus strand of JXSR01S014925.1, from coordinate 73,370 downwards.
TAAGTCATGAGCACTATATGAAAAAGTGCTATATCCATATATGCTAAAAGTAGTAGAGTTTTGCTTTATTTATTGATAAATGTTTTATGAAAAAAAAAGTAAACTTGATGCTGCCACTTTGAGGTGATAAAAGTTCATCAGATTCAATTGTAAGTGTGGGTCTAAATATCTCAAAAATTTACTCTACGCCATCTTTGAGAAAAATAATTTACCTTCTAGATTTGCCTAATGAAAAATAACTTTATATTTATATACATCTATTTTAAATGAGTACCGAATAAAGACATAATACCACCAAAATGTCGTTATTAGTTTAATATTAAAAAATATATACGGTATGTATTTTTAAATATTAACACATTGTGCACAACAAGACAATGAACCGGCTCAAAATTAATCATAGTTTTGTATGGGATTATATTTGAGTGTGTTCCGAAAATGTTTAACGTTTTGCATTGATTCAAAGATTTGTTTTCGTCTATAAAGACGAACCTCTTTACAGAGCATGAGGTAACGGTTTTGATCATTACAGGGTCAAAAGGATGAAAGGCAGACATAGCACCCCCCCCCCGATTTGACAATATATGTAAGTCGTTTCTTTAATAAGATACTACACAAAATGCTTGGAAAACTACTGATTTGTTTTGCTTGTTACTTTGTCAGAACTACTTAAATTAGTCTAGGGTCGACCAAAGAAGAAAAAAATCCTCCAAAAGGTCCACTTTTTGAAAATTCGTACCCCTCTGTACCAGGATGTTCATACATATTGTTGGTTTTATTTGGTTCTTATTGTGCAGCCCAGTATCGTTATAAAAAACTAAGCATTTAAAAGAAATGTTTTATTTTCCTATTTTTTCAATTTTTTTTCTTTTTTTCTGTTTTTCGTTCACACATCTTCTTATAATTATTTTCTTCCAAAGCACACATTTCGTCCGTCCTAATAAACCTTTTTGGTGATTTAGCAATTGAATATTCAATCAATTGTAGATGACCGTCAAAAATATTAAAAATGTAGTTTGTGTTTAATATTACATTCAGAATTGACTTTTGCAGCAATATTATACGTTTCTAAAAAACATTATTGTATAATATTTCTATGGCAAATATATTTTTCTAACGCAATTCATATAAAATATAGAAATGCGTTAATATTTAATACTTGATATATTGTAGTGGATAGCTTTTTACGCCATTGAAATATGACTTTATTCTTAATATAAGTTAGCTCCAAAATGCTTTATATATTTATTTTTTCTGAATTGCAAAATCCACTTCATTCAAATGAGTAACCATAAAGTTAATCAGAATGGAAATCGTTTTTGAGATGGTGTTTAATTTAAAATTGTTATATGTGTTGGAGTTTACAGATGTTCATTTTCATAAGTTATTATTACAATATCAAAGAATCCAGGTTTTCAGAAATAAGAATAACTTAGTATTAAACGTCTTAACAGTTTTCAATATGCATTTTATCACATGCCCACAGACTTAAAATTTTAATTATGATACTATTATAGGTTTTCCTAATTTATGCTTTTCTAGACTGACGTAGAAGTCACTAAGCAGGTTATTCGCTATTTTAGCTGATTTTCTTGTCAACCTTAAATTTAAATAATAATATTAAAAACCGAAACATAGTATAAAAAAAACCAACAAGACAAACAAACAAAAACACACTGAAATGCACATAAGATTAACAAATACTTTCCTATGCATGCTTTTGTATGGTAAACTAAGGGAATTTTCGTTACATAATCTATATTTTTGACAAGTTGTATATATGCGAAAAGTCTTCCGGTGCAGCCACATTTGCCAAGGCTAACAGACCTATGTTGTGATTTCATACATCTCTTTCATGTTTACTTTTCTTGATTGAAGCTTATATCGAAAAGAAAACGGAAATAAGAATTGTATTAAAATCGGCCACAATTGTTATGGATTTATTTTTAACTTGATTTTAACGGCGCAAGACCAAATCAACACTTGGCTTCAGTAAGCAAAACAAAACTGATTTTTGAACCCTCCTAGCGTTTACTTTTTTATTTATTTACCAAAAGAACATTACTCTATTAATTGCTATTGAATGAAATAAAAAATACACGATGTTATTTGAGAAACATTGCTACCAGGTTTTATAGGGACTGGCCTAGATTCTTTCAACTATTTTTTTACCTAAATATTTTTTAAATGAATCGATCGAACATATTTATAGTAATATAACCTATCAGTAGTTTTCAAAATTTTGAGGACAATTTAAGAAAATGACAATTCTTTACCTACTTTAATTTTGGCGCCGGCGGCAGAAAATGGTGTGAAAACTGTGTTTCTAGTTTCAAAACTTCAAAAAATGTCATGTTTCGACACCTGCGATGGGTAAACAAATTATTTCTGATGAAACTGCTTCTCTTTAATATGTATTAAATTATCTCCAGCAGCTTGGTTTTATCTGTCCCATCCACCTGAGGTACAGATTTAGGATTTAGAAAACACAGGATAGTCACACCGCCATCAAATAATGATATATTGTAAATGAATTATCTCCCAATTTGGGCCATATTTGTTTAAATTGTTGTACTTTACTCCATAAGTATTAATTTCTAAGTGGAATCTAGTTTAGTCCCTTTAAATGTATACAAGATTTGTAATGTTTTGCAGTGTTTAAGAAGTGAAATATATAACAAATCAAAAGCAGAAATACTTAAAAATATTCATGTACAATCATCATACACTTCTGTGGAAATAGAAACTGGGCACGTCGCTATGGTTACTGAGGTGATAAAAGATGGCCATTACTCTGATATCGTGATTTTCTTCTGATAATACAACACAATTCAACATGTTTCTAAACTCACAAAATTGTGTTTTGACTAAGTTGAAAGTAATTTCCTCACGTTTGGACATTAAGTTGAAAGTTACGAGCGTTATATCAAATTGTGTTAGCCATTATGTTACTCACACATGTAATTAAATTACTTTATATATCCTATTTTATGCTACCATAAAACCATTAAGCCAAATGATCTATATCAAGTACATAACTTATACAAGCTTAATTTAGAAAGAGAAAGAGAATCGTTTACTGATTATTTGCGTAAATTACATAAAAAATTGGTCAAAATGAGTGAAATGATACCCTATCTTAGACCATAAATCTGCCATATTTGTTTGAATGGATACCCTATCTGAGACCGTACCTGTTCAAATGAATACCCTGAGACTGTACGCAAATGTGACGACATAATTATTACAAGGAATCATGTAAATGTACACCATTTGAATAATTGTAAGAAGTGTTTCTAGGTATTTGGAACACTTTTATTACTAATATTAGCAATTTAGGGCACTATTGTCATTAGTTTAGCAATTCTTGCCAATACATTGACTTTGAAGGACACATTTGATATCCTATATGAGACTTTCGATGTACCAGGTCGATTTTGATACCATACATTACAAGTATTAAGACCTGTCCAGGTCTCACCTTTTTAGTAACGTGGGTGGTTACCCGGTCAGAATACCCAGTTATCAGGGAATCACTTTACCCTTCCACAGACAGTCTGACAGTGACACTTATGATACCTACCATCGTTCTGTGTAGACTTGTAAGTTAACACGGGTCGGTTGTTATATTTTTAAAATATTGTAAATATCATCCTCGTTGTACCGGGAAGTATTTTACCTCCCAACGACTTTAAAATATACACATTTGTTTTGCACAATCTATATAAATGTCCGACGTTTTAGATTAAACAATTGCTTTCACTGAAATCGCCGAAAAATGTGTATTTAATATGCATACTTTTACGAGAATGGTTGCACATTATGATGACTATATCCCAAATGAAAAATGACAAAAATATGACATACTTAATACCTATTGAAAGCTGAAAATATGATTAAAACTATATAATGAAAATCAATTGGTTGAATCAAAATGTTTAATACTTTACAAAAGTGTAATTGGTACCTTGAACTTATTACTATGGTGTGTATAAGAAAACAATAAATGTAGCTAATCACTTTAAGATTCTTGCATCATGATAGAGCGGGCATAGAAAACGACTTTATTAAAAACAGGTATGATTAGGTACTACGGTTTAATAATTTAAGCAACTTCCTAATACTTAAATCAAGTTACTTTACTGTAGTGACTACTTATATGCTGTACTGTATTGATCTCCAAAGGGTGCTTTATAATTGAGATTGTGAAACATATAGAATATTGAGTTTTGCTACTCGGATAATAACATTGAGTTTATTAAGTTCTTTGCTGAAACTTCATTCCATACTAAGTTATGGTTTTAAATACTATGCCTTAAAACATGATAATGGGGTCGAGATTGGAATAATTGATCGCATGATTAGCTGTGGGTTAAACGTTATGCAAAGTTTAAGTTTACAAATCATTTATCAATTTGCCCTCTAGACGTTACAGTCAATAATTAACTTTTTGAAGGTTAAACGAGCCTTTAAGATTTAGTTTTAAGCCAATGGCGGTGTATCAATAATCGTAGTATGTATTAGTAACATACTTGGTAAAAATCAATAAACCAATTCATCGAGCTCACGCTTTTATTGTTTTAGAATTATACCACACACACACACACACACACACACACACACACACACACACACACACACAACCCCTCACACCCCACTCATCCCCACTCCCAACACACAACCCACACACATACATACACCCAAAAGAACTTTAGAAAAACATGAGTGAATCAATTTAAAGTGTTCGAATCATTTAAATACTGCTCTATGGCCATAAGTCACAAACTTACCCATACCTTACAAGTTCCTTCCTTCAATGGAGTTCTACCAGCTTCTTAACAACACCTTGGTAAAATGTAACTATGCAAATTTCTTAGCTTTATATAATTATTCAACTCATTATTTAAATTAATTTGTTTGGGCAAATTACAACCAACGCGATATTGTCTCCTAAGGTGTTCCCCAAGGGGCCAAACTTGGCCAAATTACCTTTATTGAAATTGATAGCGGCCAAGACTCGTGCATCTTAATACGTAACAGTGATCAGTCGTGAAGTAACTGAATTACATGAATGCGGAGGTTAAGGCATGAAAACATTATTTAATTGTGTCTTTTAAATTAAAACAGCCCCAACCTTTTCATGTCCAATCAGCACAAGTGTTGTTTCATATACTCTATCGTTAATACATAGTCCTGTGCACATTTTATAATCAAAATAATAAATAACACCGGAAACGATAGGTATATGGACCAAAATATGTCTCTCTAACATTTGGAATCTTTTATTATATAGCTTTTGTCTTGCAGTTCCTTAAATTATAAAAGCAAATACAAGTAATAAATCCTTTATTGCGGATTGCATTTCTTCAATTCATTTGACTATATGTTTTTAATGTTTCTTTTGTTTTTATTAACTTTGATGAAACTTGATCGTTAAATGTTTCAGGAAGTTACTAGTTTAGTATTTGCTTTAATATGACTCTTAATGCATTTTGGTTATGGAGTTCATTGTGTCTGTTATTTACGCAATGCGTAAAAATATTGTGTTCAAAAGATTTCAAATCGATCTTTATTGGGAAAAAAAGAAAAGATTACTGTTATTCGTTAACTAAACTATCATATGGGACATTGAATCCCAAACTAGCCGTAAATTTAGCATTTCGTAATTTTCACCTTTTTTAAATATTTGCAAAGACACTGTTATCAGAAATAAAATGACACCTCAAAGATCTTCACTCGATGTTCAGAAGTCAAGTTTCGGTCCATCAAATATTGTTAGGATGCAAAATGTACAACTAAGATACACGCGTTCAAAGATAAGTTAGTCCTTTATTTTCTATTGATTTTTCTTGAAATATACAAATTTATTTTTTGTTTGTCCTGTAATTTTCTTGAATGAAATTGTACTTATGTGTTTCAGGAATGTGAATCTGTCAAAAGCTATTTCGGCAAATTACGACATAGACAGGTATTGTCACTGTAACGCAAAATGACGTTTGCTCGTTTGTGATAGACGGTCACATATTTTACATTAAAACTGAAATAACATATACAAAGACTATGCACTTACAAAAAATAGAGGATAATATAACTCTACTATAAAAGTAATAAAACATTCTTTGTGTTGGGAATTTTAATGATACAGCGTATTTATACAATACGTTAGAAATGTAATTATGACAAATTCAAACTAAAAAAAGGCTTATAAAATACAATCTAAGAAATTATATACTTTGTAAAGGATAGGTAAAAAAGGTGTACACTAGTTCATAAGACCTAAAGTATTTCAAGCCATCTGGACAATTACACGCTAGTAATAACCTTAACGATAACACTAAAGGAACACTTGATATAAATACAGTACAACTTGCCGCTTAGAGCTCCCTTTATATTACTTATGGCCAAGCATCAGGGAAGCTGCTTAATTGTACCAGGATACCTTTGTCGAATCGATATGTTTGGTAACGTGATGTAACGTGTCTCTACTCTGTCTACACTGATTAAAGGATTAAAATCTTTTTCAGACATTTTGTTCTCTTTTTCTTTCTTGTTTTAAATCAATATTATAAGATTTTCTCCATTAAAGGATCAAAATCTTGTTCACACATATGGTACTCTTTTTATTTCTTGTTTTAAAGCAATAATATAAGATTTTCTCCATTAAAGGATTAAAATCTTGTTTACACAATTTTTACTCCAATTATTTTAAGCAAAAAAACAAAAAATTCTCCCTAAACAATGCTAAAATTTAAGCCTGACCGGAAATATCCATCTAATGCAAGGTAAAAAGGTCAAGTCGAAACAAATGATGTAGATAAAGAACTTTGCTAATAAATATGTCTTATACTAATGCCATTCTTTGATGATATCTCGCAGAAACCACCTAATGTGATTTTATATTATATTAAAATAACAAAAAAGTCTAGAAAAATTTACAAACAATGTTATTTAGAAATATGAGTTTCTATTCAATTGTTAATAACGGTCGAAATTATTAAAAGTATTTTTTGAATAATACACGTTGAGAAAATTGCAATTTCTCGTCAATATTTATTTTCAAACGACTCGATGGTTCTTAAAGGCATGATTGTATAATATATCTATAGCAAATACATTTTGCAAACAAGTTTAATATTAATTCCGTTTCCTTCATTTAATATTTAGGACTTGATATTTGATATTAGTTTCGAGCTTTTTCACCAAATAATTTCATTCTTTTCAAATTTTATGATATATTCAAAGCAAAAATATACTTCATACTTTTAAATTCTGTATTATACACAAAATAAGGAGTAACCCTAGGTTTGCCTTAACTCGTGTGAGTAGGAAAAAACAAAAACAAAAATAGAACACTGTAAAGTTAAATAAAAGTAATTATTTATACCGTCAGAAAAATATTATGAAGGAAAAGAAGATACGATAGGACACATAATTAACTATATTAATTGATAATATTAGTCGATCGCATTATTTAGTTTTTAACCCTTTAAACCCTGGTCATTCCACGTGTACCTCTACCGCTGACCCGGGCCAAGTCGATCGCATTATTTCGTTATATGGGATAAAGAGATCGTTTTCAGCACTTTAAGGCTATGGCATACATCACTGTATACAACCTAAACATACGAATAAAGTACAAAAATTGCACATACTAAACGTTCGCTAAACGGACGTCATCGTATGGATAACGAACTAAACGTATACATAACAGACTCAACCATATGAATAGTGAGACTAAGTACATTGTTCATACGTTTTGCTCTATGTGGTGATATGTGAGAGAGCATTAAGCGTACGGTTTATGTTTGAGAAAATGATATTCAATCATTAACAGTTAGCTTTCTCTTTTTCAAAGCCATGTATGCATATCTATATATATAATCAAAATACCCAAGAGCTAATGCCTCTTTTAAGATGAGTAGTGCATATCATTTGTAGTGTGTATTACATTAATTCTTCTGAAAACCGCTTGCTTTTGATATTGATGGATATACGACACGGCCTTATGGCGCTCAACATTAGAATAGTTGGTATTGAAAATTGAATACGCCAGTAAAAGAAAACCCCAACCCCAATAGCTCCCTCTTGTTAAGTTCTGTAAAATATAAATGCATACAAATCTCTGAAAATGCTTTAAAATCACTAAAAAACATTACCATGTCTACATCCCAATCATAACGTCACATTTGGCCTTGTAGTTGACTTTTTTGGACATTGTTAGATAATTTTTCTAGTATTTAACTGCAGAGGGGAGCTCATGGTTTTCTTGTACTGGCTATTTGAATAGAGCAACTATATACGGTACTATAACAATTATCTAACAATGTCTAAAAAAGTAAACTACAAGGTCAAATGTGACAATATGATTAGGATATTGACATGGAAATGCTATGTTAGTGACGTGAAAGCATTTTCAGATATTTGCATGCATTTATATATTTTGTAAGTATGATTAACAGAAGGGAACTATTATAGGATTTGGAGTTTTCTTACACTGGCGTATTCAATTGATAATATTTGAAAATAAATCGTGCGTTTTCCAATCATTTTTTGCATTTTACTGATTCATTTTCCTCTTGTGGCAATCAAACATGCAAAAATGAGTCTCAAAAGATTTAAAGCCGTTATTTCACTCATCATTTATGCATTTATACATTATGCAAGTCATATCATATATCAGATAATATTGATTTATTTTCTAAAAAATGCTTAGTTATTTACTGGTTTAATTTTAGTATCATATTAATATCCCGTTGATGTTTTCAGGAGAATTGCGTAGTAATTTAAGTAAATATAACTACGGTATTAAATGAAACATTACGCAAGTACAAAAACTTTTGTTTCTGTTTTTTTAAAATTATACTGAGTGGTTTTAATAAAAGACGTATGGTTATTCTTTTAAATATATATTTTTAACGCGTCAAAGGAATCGGGTGGGGTGCTTTAACTCACTTTTTATACCCTCTATAAGCTGTATATGTACTATATGAATCTTCCCTTTTCAGTTGATGTCAGAATAAATACCACATTTTATCTAAAGATAGATTATATGAGTTATTTAGCTGGAATTGGCTTAGTTCTTCGCTGTAAAATGAGCATACGAAACTTGAAAGGACAAACATTTTTGTTAGCAATAATTTGTCAAATACTCTTCCGTCAATTAGAGCTAGCACCTTTCAAGTAACTATATGGCATGTTATGTAAATTTCTTGGCTTTAAACGGTACCCATTATTTAGTTATCATCAATTTGCAGCAAAAGAATAATTGTCTCTTGCAGTCTTCCCGTAAAGGCCAAATTTTCTTCCAATTACCTCCATTAGAATAATTGCTATAGTGCTGTTATAAATGGCAAGAGTGTTGCACTCAATTATGTTACAGTGGTCTCCTTTCCACTTATATAAATAATGAGGAGATGATCAAGGCGTAAATATATAGGTTAACAATCTTCAATCTTCAATCTTTTATTTCCATAAAAACACAAAAATACAAGTAAATAACACTACAAAACATCTTATGGAGGAGTAAACAAGAAAGCCAAAGAGGCCTGTAAAACGCCTACCCCTATACACTTAAAATACACTAAACAAACATGACATGGCAAGGACGGGCACAAAAATCGCAAAACAAAAAAGAGGAAACTGTAAAATTAAGAAAAACACTGTATCAGTATTTAGTTGTACTTTTGAATAAGGGATTTTTTGATCAATCAATCTGACACACATAAAAAAAAAAATCCACATCAATTCATGATTGTACTTGCATTGTTGCCCGTAAAGTTAGAATATCACTTCAGAATAGTGATAGATACAAAAGATTTCCATTTATCAAGGAAAGTGCAGTGAAGTGTAATAAATGTCCTGAGAGGGGGCTTGAGAAGATATTTAACAACAATACGATTTCGAGGTCATCCGATATAATGAGGCTAAATGGCGGAAAAGACAATGTGGCATCTAATGCAAGATAATGCAGTGTAACTTAATCGTAGTGATGGGGGAAGGTTATTACAAATCAAAGTACCAGACAGTGATAACAATCAGTAAAGGTTGCTTTGATGAATACTGAAGGGTATAAATAATTTTTTAGAAAATAAGATGTCATATATCGACAGGGACAATTACACGTTTACCACAACCCTATGCTTGTAAATTGGGTGTTGAATGATCATATTTTGAAGGATCATTTTATTTCAAGCGTGACAAAGACATTTAATCACCTGCTTATCACTCTATAATACAGATATTCATTCCATATGACCATTTGAGTAGTGAAGTGACCTTGAACCAGGTGTTGTCAAAATAAATCAAGTTTTTAACCCATTTGCATTTCAATATTCTATGTAGATAAATTCAATTGATGAATATTTGGAAATAAGTTTACATAATCAGAAGTTTACAAGTATGCATTGAAAACCGCTAAAAAGTAACCATTCTGATACCCAGAACTCCCAAGTTATCGTATCTCTGAAGTTGTTGAAATCTACAGGAAAAATATTTTTAGAGGCGAACCATTAGATTTCTACCTGGGGAGCAGGAAGTTTGTTGAAAAATATCCCTCTGAATATGAAATAGGTGAAAAAACGCAATTTCTAGGGGAAAAAATCGCTCCCGTATGGGGTGCGAAAAAGAAATCAACCCTGAATGCTATGTTAAATACACAATATACATGTGCCTTTTATCTCTAAATACCATCGGTAAGTAAAAACTCATTTTGAAAAAAACAGGTCAATGTCGGATAATCTATAAAGACGTACCTCGTTAGAGCGTACAGGGTTACGTTTCCGATCATGAAAGATTTACGAAAGACGAGCACAGGGCATGTCTGGGTATTTGCATCGTTGATTAAACTGGGTTCTCATTATACATCCCTTCATTAACTCTGTTTAAAAACCTAGTGCTACTTTATCGGTAAAGGCATCATTGATTAATCTATGTTCTTATTATACATTCCTTCATTAACTCTGTTTAAAAACCTACCGCTACTTTATCGGTAAAGGCATCATTGATTAATCTGCTGGGTTCTCATTATACATCCCTTTATTAACTCTGTTTAAAAACCTACTGCTACTTTATCGGTAAAGGCATTTATTTCTTTTCTTAAATGGTGCTTGATATTTTCCTTTCAAATAAATTTCTTTCAATTCTGATAGCTTTTTTAGTTAAATGACTTCTACATGCGATTTGTTGATGTGATATTAAAATATTTGCTTTGAAATACTTAATATGTGTGAAGAATTCAGTTTTGTGCTGATAACTAATGATGGTTTTGAAATTAAATAATAAATGTCACTTAAATTACCATTTTATCGCTATTGACTAATCAATGTTACAGAAAACGAGTCAAAGAATTGTATTATATTACCTCTCTTGACAAAAAACAATTAGATAACACTCTCCATTTGTTAATATTATAGACATATGACTGTATTATTTTCATAATGACCTTGAATGGGCTAAATAATTGTCGTTTAGCTGAAAAATCAAATTGTGTCTGATTACGACATGCTACATTACATGCTCTTAAAACACTCTGTAGGTTTTCTAATTCATAGCATATTTTTGATATAATTCAGATTTTACAAATATGCTCAGTTATTCACTAAATTATTACTAGTTGTATTTATTAAATACATATTAAATTGATCTTTACAGAAAATCATGGTCATGGTCTGGAAAAAAACACATGCAGGTTAGATAAAAGTACAAAAAAACATTATTTTACCATACATAATAATGACGTTTTTGACTTAATGTTTGACTACTACGGAATAAGTACCCACTGATTTTTACCAAATGGGTTTAATAAAAATGAGTATAGGTCATCCTTTTTGAGGTGAGGCCCATTTGCGTTTCATTTCATTCACTTCATGCATACCTAAGTCCTATCTGGTAATCGTTGATTAGAGTTAATTAATACCTTTATTTGGTTAATATTTTCAATTGATTTTATAGGCTAATACATTATCTTCAAAATCATACCAAATTTATGACATTTAATACGATTATTGAAAAGTTGTGGCAACATTTGATGCATAATGTACGTATCTCATCCACACCAACCACATTTATGCCTGTTTTCATGTCTGGCTAAATTAGCTTATTGACTTATACTTGTTAATAGCGTTAATAATCAATTTTATTCGTGTTAATTCCAACTTGTTTTTGATAAACAATAACTAGCCTTTAAAATCATATAAGATTTGTGACACTTCAATGGATTTTTAAGGAGACAGAACAATTCATGCACAATTTTCATGATGCCTCAACCTCACCCACCTCAACCTCACCCAACTCCACCCTGGCTAAGTAGCTTTAACGGGTCATTAAGCTTAATTAATCGCTTCATTTGGGTTCTATTCTTGATTTCTTGAAAGTCAAATAAATTGTCTTTAAAATCATACCAAAATTATGACATTTCATTTGATTGTTGAAATGATATGACAAAAATTGATGCATAAATCACTCTCCATGTAACAAAGCCACCATTTATGGGTGCCCACTTTAAAAAGAATGACCTATAGTTGTTTTGAATTGTTTGGAAATTTTGTCTTCGTAAGACTATTTCGAGAATGGTTGCAACAGAGTTGGTTTTTAAATCCTCTTTAAGCTCTACTTGTAGTGTATATTAATAGCTATGATTACATTGATACCAATGCGCGTATTTTCCTAGTAGTTTTAAGAACAAAGTTCGATTGGGTCAGCATTTTTTGACACTTTCTGAGATTTTAGTGCCAAAATACGGTATATCTTTTTTGTCATTGCCCATGTGAAATTTGAAAAACACATGTCTGGTCTCGGAGATATGAGTTAAAATGTATTTAACAATAAGGTAACCATAAAAGCATCTACACGGCGAAGGAGACACAATTATAAAATGCAAAATAAATTATAGTTCATGATATTAAAACGACTGCACCGATTAAACTGAAATTCGAAATCTTAAGTGGTGATTTTTCACATGACAGTGAAAACTAAAATTTGAAAAATCGGACCTGCACCTATTTGGAATCATTTCCTTTTTGGACTTTTCCTGTACATTAACTTGATGATACTAATCAAATACAATGGTTATGTTTAGATTGTTCTCTTTTAATATGTTTAGATGAACAGAAAAAGTGTATAAAATTATATTTAAAGGGGAAAATACGTTTTTTAAATATCTACAACCCATGGATATTAACATCTTGCAATTGTGAAACAAACAAAAAAATCAGTTACACCACTGTTTGATAACTAATAATATTAAGCCATTAATAGCAAAAGGCACATTATTGGTGGCGCTATTTCTATAAATCAAGTTTCTAGGTTTTAAGAATCTATGACCCTTAGTTTTGACATTTGCCACATGGATAAGGTAAAGGAGACCAAAAGAAATTTTATTCATGATGAATTTATACAACAATCATTTAATTTAATCAATATGCATAAAGTTAATTTCAAAATATGAATAGCGCCACCAAAAAATGAAATCTCAAAATATGGGCTAAAAATGATTTTGATTTAAAATGAGCTTTTTTTTAGATAAAATCAGAAATCAAATTATGGAAACAAATATTACAGATCAACGACTAATTCAAGGATTAATATAAACACTTTAAGAGCCTGCATTTATTGCAGCAGTGCAGTTTTGTTGAAAAATTAATAAATGAACCCATCAAACAGCACAAAAGCTTATTCGTTTTTAGGTTGATGATAATCTTGCAATCTTACGTTGTCCACAATGACCGCACTTTTTAAAGTTAAAGTAAAAGACTGACACGCGTTTGATTGAATGAACAAAACTAGTATTGTTTCAAATTCCGTGTTATCCCTCAAAAGAGAAATCAATTTAAATTCTTTTGTAAAATTTATGGTATTTTGTAAATAATTAAAATATCCGGAAACAGACGCATATATGACCAACAGCGTTCCGCTGACATTTAAAAATGACTTCATTGTTTCACGTGTATGTCAAGCAGTTCTATATTATACAAAACATTTTAAAGCTGTATAGACTAACATTGCGGGTTATCTTTCTAAAAGTGTGGGATTGTGTTCATTTCCTTAGTCTTCGTACAACTAAGATGGATTCCAGTGATCTTACTTGGAATGACCATATCAATAACATTTCTTCTTCAGCCAACAGAAGCCTCGCATTTATTATGAGAAATCTCAACCAGTGTCCTAAAGACATCAAGGAATCAGCTTATAAAACCCTAGTTCGCCCGCTGGTTGAATACTCTTCTAGCGTGTGGGAGCCTCACACAAACATTCTTATCAATAAACTGGAATCTGTACAACGCCGTGCTGCAAGATTTTGCTTAAATGACTTCAAATCAAGATCGCCTGGATCTGTCACTAACATGATCAAACAACTTGAGTGGGAATCACTCGCTGACAGACGTCTTATCAGGAGGCTCGTCATTCTGCACAAATCAATTCATGGTCACCTATCCTTACCACTTGCTGATCTCACCCAGCCTTTAAATAGACCCTCACGGCACTCAAACAGCAAAGCATTTGTCATCATTACTGCAAATAAAAACTGCTTGAAACATTCATATCTACCAAAAACTATAATAGACTGGAACTCTTTGCCAGAGAACATAATAAATATCACAGAACCCAAGTCATTCAAGGAAGCAACTCAAGCATACATAGCAACCAAAAACAACTAAATAGCAGTAATTGCGCAATCCACACCTGACCGCTTGGTTCCCGTGGGAACGTTGGCCAGTACAACAGAAGAAGAAGAAGAAGATTCAAAATGGTTGTCTCTGTTGTAGTTGGTTGCTTTGAGTTCTCTTAATGTAGCACAACCCATTTCACATTGCCTTGATGGTCTGGCTGGAGAAAAAAACCAACTCAAAATAATGTATCGTTACAACCATCACGACAAGGTAAAGGATAATTCAAATTCAAATTGATGTGCCGTTGTGACAAGCGCGACAAGGTAATCGATAAGTATCATGATTGCCGTAATTTGCAAAGTTGAACATTATGACGTCAGCCTTGTTGTGCGACCATCACTGCAGATACTCTGTTGTTGAAATCCACATATGACGAAAGTTCTAGTTTGGCACATCATAATTGTCTGCATAACATTGAAAATTATTCATAACACTTTGCTAGTAATTTCACTTCCATTTACATTTTTAAAATTGCGTCAACAGATTACTCCCACAAGTTGACTACTCTATTGCAAAATTCCAATGTTTGGATAACTCAATTTTGGTCACATTTTGTCAGATTGTAGGTTTAATACTTTAAAATTGAATTGTCAGTAATATTGTTATCACCCACCTTTTGCCTTTAATTTAAGAATACAACCTAAGAAATCAGGTAGTATGGGTGATAAAAATGCAAACTCCTTCACTTCATACAAGAAAGTGCCCCTGGAAGAGAAATTTGAACAGTTATAGGCATAAACCACGTTTATTATACAACCATACAGACAACAACTGTTACACTCCTCCCTTTAACAAATGGCACTTTGAGAACCTAGTGTAATTAAACCGTGTTACCTTTCGGATCGATTTGTTTTGTAACATAATATTTCCTTTCTCAAACTTGTCTGGTAGTGATTGAAGGTCCCGAATAAAAAAAATCACTGTTTTGTACCAAAATTAAGAATAATATGAATAAAGCAATGATAGAATATATTTATATATTTCAATTAATCTATTCGGTTAATTTATTTAAAAAATATAATTTTATGTCAAGTCTGAAAAGAGGTACTAAAGCTTAATCAAATAAATCCGATAACATTACTTGCGGAGGTTATTTAGTTGTAGAACGCTGATATTTTAATCGGATCATAAAGCCAATAAGAATCATTCTGTATATCAACATAATTATTAACCCAAACTAAGGATGCCCCATTTTTTAATGGAATGGCATGTCATAAAAAGACATTGGAGGTCTATCACTTATAGGCAAAATAAAAATTGATTGGACAAAGTAATCAAAAATTCAGGGAAGGTGTTGTATTGACAAACAATGGGGCCCGGCTCCCTGGATTTTTGTTTTGACTGTCAATAATTTATTGTCTCTGCTGATACTTTAAATATTTCTTGAAACGTACACATTTAATACCAAGTCGTTTAGATTATGGTCCTGACTAATAAATGTAATATTAAAAATCTAAAATGTCAGTAAACTATTACAAAAATTAAAAGAAAAAAGCTGAATATCACTCAATTGTTGATGGCGGTCGAAATAAGTACAAAGCTTTGTACTAAATAAAATATATTGGTAAATTTGACATATTATATATTTTTAAAAAGGCTGAATGTTTTTTAAAGTCGGGGCTGTATAATGTTTTTTTTTTGGTAAATAAAGCAAAATTTTCATAATAAGTATCAATTACGACTTCGGTAAGATTATTTAATACTTAATATTAGATATTAGTTTACAGCTTTTACACTAGTAAAAATTACTGTATACTGTGTTCATTCACTTTTCACGATATAAGTAATATTCCTTTCTTAATTTAAAAATCCACATCAAATAAGAAATATCATGACTTCACTGAACATTTTTACTGGGCACGAAAATGAAATAAAAAAATAATGAACAAATGTATATTAAATATAAAGGGACATAGATGAATTATTCAGTAAAAATAGTTATGCTTTTATTCTATTTTCTTCAAACTAAAAAAAAATTACTAGTTTTCACAGTAACTGGTAGATGGTATTGTTCAGGACATAATTAATCTATGTACATTACTTTTAGATGTATGGTGATAATAAAAAACATATTTATTCCGTCATAAATATTGATAGTGATATGCAACATGTTTAGGAAAGAAACACATTTTGACGACGAGCAAAATTTGCATAAAAATGTTCATTTTGATATAAAATATATTCCCGGAAAAACTTAAATATCTGGCTACTTGACATGGTATCTGATTACGAAATGCAACATAAACGATGTTATAATAAAGACGTTTTAGGAAAAGGCTTTTATGAAAAGTTCTTAATCAAATTGAAGCTGGGCAATTGAAAGTATGCCGTCAATCATCAGAATCTTGTTAATTTTATAGTATGTCTTCAATCATCAAAAACTAAAGTATCAAGTTTCCATGGATATAGGCATGGAAATGCTTTTTAGT
>JXSR01S014923.1:50700-63372 GCA_000969725.1 Ophiothrix spiculata | reverse complement strand
CTGCTTGCTGGCGAATTTGCAACCAATTTGGGCTTGTAGTTTTTGTTTTAGAGCTATTTAAAAAAATTGCGTCAAAATAGAAATTCCGGCAAATCGTGCATGCTTTTGCGAGCCGCTGTGAGCGGCTTGCTGGAGTGAAAGAGTTAACGCATTATGACAAGATGAGATTAGCAAGGCCCCAAATACCCCCATTTGAACTAAATGCCTGCATAAAATGGCATAAAGTCTGTAATCTTCGCTCTAAATTTATGGCTGTATTATTGATTCTCTCGTGTTACTTATTCATGTGTTTTAACCACACAAATTATTCCTGAGTCTCTTCTTATAAACAGTACAATCTGTGCGAGTATGAAGTAACGACAAATTTTCAAAATCAAATATACACATAAAGAAATGGTCCAGAAGACATGAAGCCTCAAATTCACTGCTTTTAAGAAGAGAATCAGACCATTTCCTCAAAAACTAACAATAATAATCAAAATAATAACACAATATATCAGTTCTGCGGAACTCACAATTCGGATACGTATCTGAACTTTGATACGGGGATCAAAATTCTGATACCCGTATCTGAATTTGGATTAAAACAGCTGAAATGGGATATCAGCAGAAATGGATATTCAGCTTCGCCGCGCACCATAGAGGTATGTACAAAAGTCAATATTATTATCATCATTTGTTATCTAATTCTAACAAAGTTTTGGCCGAATTACTTTGCTTTCTGTGATCGGGACATGTTTCGAAGCTGTTCCGCTGGAATTGCACAGATGGAAATAACATTTTCACAGATAAATTTATTGTAGATACAAGAAAGATTTTCTACATGTACTTGCCAGCTTGCGCTATTGTTTTGTTACCTGCGCAACGACAGGCGTATCAGAATTCGGATACCCCTCATATCATAATTCTGATACGGGTATCAGAATTCAGATATGTATCCGAATTGTGAGTTCCGCCGAACTGATACGTGATTTGCCTCTGGCTTGAAAGAATGAAATGATAACACTAATTAACTATTTCTATAATAAAGTCGAACTTACATCAGCTTACATACATGTATTTAGAATGGCAAGATTTGTTTCTGAGAGTCCAATTTTAATGATGTGAGTAATCAATGACTTTGGTGAACACATTGCATCACGCTACCTATCATTTCATATTTCCAGGCAGAGAACTGTTATAATGAGCTACAAACTCGATTAATTTGTAACAAAATGTGACCTGTATTGTCTTGGCATCAAGGCAGATATATAAGACTATATGAAGACAATGTTTATATTTGTTTTATTTACAGACAAACAAAAAATAAAAACATCAACAATTATGATTCCACACAAAAAATGGTGGTATAAACAGAATAGAAACACTGACATGAGTAATGCACTTGTTGGCTAGCGGTGGAATGTTCCTCGCATACTCCTCACGAGAGTATAAGTCACTGTACTATTGCAAATACTCCTTTGAGAATCATATAGCCAAAGTTTGAAAAATCTGGTACTGTATTGGTAAGCAGCTGGATGAATTGTCCCTCCAATCAATGGGTGGAGCTAGACATGCTCTTCATTACTTCGGTGCACTGCCGTGTCCTCCAAACAACCTATCGACTTCTTCGTCATAGTGGCCTATATTTCTCTTCATGATGTCCATGCATGGACCGAGAAGCCTCTCAAAAGCATTCACATCTAGGACTGCATGTGCAAAACAGAAAAGTAAGAAGGAATTAATATCAAGTGGGTATCAAATATCTTAATGAGTCTCTGCGACCGATCTACTTTCCTACTACTGCCTTTCGGAAAACGAAAGCGGCACACTTCTAAAAAGCAGTAATTCTGATGACTTGTTAACTAACTAACAAACTAGTCAGCATCAATAAACGGTGACACACGATTATTGGAAAATCAAATTTGAAAATCAATTTGACATCAGCAGCTTTATGTCACTTGCCGTTACCTCCTTTCGTTCATAGTGTGAGCCTGCCTTAAGTTAGACAAAATATTTCATTTGGAACTGTTTTAACTCGATTTTGAACCCAATCTTATAATATTGCTTTAATATACAACGTATGACCTGAAATATCAGAGTCAATATAATATGACTATATAATATAATCAAAATTTTAGGAAATAGATATTTTCTGCACCACAACTTTAAACTCTCATCTGAGCAAAATCAAAATCAGGGTGATTTTTGACTTTCAGAAAAAGTGCAATGATTAACCAGGTTTAAAATTCTAAGCAAATCCCATGCCAAATAGTGTAATGATTATCCAGGTTTAAAATTCTAAGCAAATCCCATGCCATATAGGATTTAATCAAATAAAACCTAACCCAACTGCCCATGGGTCAATCCCATTTTCACAGCCAAAGTGCAACTTGTAGCAGTGGAATCCAATTTGCCAGTTAAAATTCTGTAAATGCATGCACACGTAGGGCCATGATTGAATGGCCTCCAGCAAGGCTTGCTTGATAAGTCATGTCCTGACATGGTGGTGTCGTGTCGCTGAATTGAGAGATCAAGTTGATGGGTTCAATCAAATTAGGAATCACTGATACGTGTTTAACCTTAGCATCAAATTGGAACTGCTTTACACATCAAGTTTGACTGTCAACACATTGATGTTATGGTCCATTCACTTGCATTTATAACCAGTGTTCCTGCTAAGGATTTTGACTTTGCGACAAAGCGACATAAAAGAAAGATCACCTCAAAAATGAGAGATATTTTTGAACATAATCTGAATAAAACTGAAATAAGTGAACCTATTTTTGACTTTTTGTTTTAGGAACCCTTTGCGCCAATTGTTTGAGCTTCTGCGTTAATTTTGCGACATACGGCCTTAGCAGGAACACTGTTTATAACCTTTTCCCTGAGTTGCTACATGTACCATTTTGGATTAAAACTGTACAATCATGTTATTTTACTTAAACTTTCTATTTTTGTCACTTCAAGTCATACAGTTTAAACATAAGATGCCAAAGTCTATATATAAATATTACTATTTAATTATATTTATCATTATTTGAGAAAACCTAAGTAAAATATAAAAATAGTAATAGTAATATATAAAAGCATAACCATTACTATTTAGTTACATTTTACTTAAGATTTCTCAAAACAATGATAACAATTTCATTACGGTTGGAAAAATAAAATTTCAAATATTTCTTGCACTGATCCAAAAATGTTCCATACTTGCCAACATTGCAAAAACAAAAATACTGACAGTTTAGCGACGCGTAACGCGCGGCGCGTAATGCGCAGCGCAGTTGTGGCCCCTCACTGGAGTAAAATAAAATTGATTTTAAAGAACTAGTGTTGAACATCTTTTAAAAAGACTAAAATTATTTCATTCATTTTTAAGTTTCATTTTTGTAATTTTGGGAATTTATTTGGGCATTTTTATTGTATTTTAAAAATGTCATGTGCAAGTTTGACACAGACCCATACCCTAACAACTTCATCAAATCATTTATGGTCATATAATACCATGATACTCCTGACAGGACAGTTAATACTCACATAAAATCATCACCATACCAAGGCCCTTTGTATTTCCATCACAACCCAGGAGTTTCAACAGGTCCAAATGTAGTAAGCTTACACAACTAGTACTACTGCAGCAGTAAGCTTACAAATATATCAACAAGTGTAGAAAAATATCGGCCAAAATATCCTCACATCTGCATTCTTTATTTTTTACTGCTCAGTTATGCTTGTGATGACAAAGTTTACTAAGTAAATAACATCACCTTCTGACTATGACTGCAGACTCTGCACTTCGAATTACGATCGCTAAAACAACATGTGCTTTGGCTCAAGGAGATGATGCAATGACGTCATGTATATAGCTATGGCAAGCAGAATGTTTGATAAACAACATAACTCAAGTTTTTTTCTTCTCATTGATGATGCTTATGAGTTTTGCCGTGATTTTTACGGGGGTTTTAAGAAATCAATTTGGAAATGAAAAAATCGGGACAATCCCGATTTTTCCCTTTTATACAAACAGAAATCGGGACAATCCCGGGAAAATCGGGACAGTTGGCAAGCATGATGTTCTTGCACATAATTATGTGTATGCAGGATGTGGCGACACCGGACCTTAGTATCTATATACCAGGAAAAGTTGCAACCAATCTAGTGATAAACAGACATCAGATGGCCGTACTCATAATGCCTTCGAAAGTGCACACATTTTTGGATCAGATGAGAGAGCGTATTTCGTCATGCAAGTGCAAGAAAGTCGTATCTACAATGGCTGCCCTGTGTTTAAATTTTTAACACCTAGTCACTAGAATTTCACATATCCCTTAAAATTTATCTGCCATGTGTCAGTGGCTCTTGAAATGGTTCTTCAGGTGACGGTGTCACCTGAAGAACCATTTCAAGAGCCACTGACCCAAGACAGGAGATTTTACAGTGTGCAATCCAAATTTATGGCAAATGGCAGCTATCGCAGATACGATTTTCTTGCACTCTCATGACGATTTGACAATGAATCAATACTTACAGGCACATCTGCATTCCCCTACAGAATATACTGATGCTGCTCTTGGGTTGTTTGTTAGTACACAGATGCAAAACAGAAATGAAATGCAATATATATTTAATATGATGATACAAGATGACCTGTCTGTAGGAGTAAATATACACAATTTTACTTTGATTCAGCTAGACAAATGTAAGACTTTTATTGCACAAAAGAGTTGAATACTGCAATAATACAGGTGGTATAATACTTGGTATATGTTTCAGGCTTGTATTCATGTTATGTGCGTAACTTAAAGCTTTTTGAACCAATGATAGAAACATTCCAAATTTGGAGACAATTTCAGTCAAGATCAACCATGTGATTCCAAGGAACACCAGAAAAGAAAAGGAAACCCTTCTCTTTTATATGAAACTGCATGTGCAAGTAGACTCTTTTGTTCACGGGACTGATAGTAAGTAGCTTCACATCCTCTCAAAAAGATGATAACCTCTCATGAAAAAGTTAACCCAAACACTAGGCATTTTATGCGAAGAAGTGATCTTGAAATTCTAACTCAATGCTTAGTTTCAACAACTTTGTGCAAAAATTTCAATAAATCAACTCGAACGATTGACCCGACCTTGAATAATGGGTGTATGAAGAGATCACAATTGTAGATGTTGCACAACTCAAAATGCCCTCATTTTCTATCATATTCCTGTTCCATTGAGGGTAAACATTAACCCGCAACCTCAAATGCACAAGTGTATTGAGTTCGCATTCGCTGATATTGGTCAAAGTTTACCTGGAACACATTAAACAAAGCAGGATTGTAAGTTATGCAACATCTGCTATCATCACTACACTATGGTGCTCCACCTACAATACTCCACATGAACAATCAAGTTTTCCACTCAAAGATGTAAAATGTAATATTTATGTACTGCACAAGTCGTTTATTTCGCGCTTTTAGCGCCCAATTAGCCTAGCACGAAAATAAATATAGCACGAAAAGTGGTATACATGTATATACCACCGCACATTTAAAAAAATCACAAGCGCAAAAAAAAAAGTGTGCAAATTGATTCAAAATAGCTCATAATTAAGACTAGCGCGAAAATTGCTGAGCGCGGAAATATTGGCGTTTACAGTATGTCTCTCCATGGGTTTGGTTCCATGAATCCACATTATAAAACTTGCTTCATTTATCAATGTTCATCAAAATCAATTATTACTAACATAAGCCTATTTCCTTATGGATTTCTTTACTTCACAAGCACCTGTCATCATGTGAATAATATAGCGAAAGACAAACATTACAAATATTAACCCTTTAAGCGCCAAAGGGTGCAAATTGCACCAATCATATGATTTCATAAATAGCTGCCTTATAGCAAATTTTTTTTTTTTTGAAATGTCAAGTTTAAATGCATAACCAATCACAAAGACATCCATATTTTTCAAACTTTTATTGCTTCTCGCGAATAAACTTATCAATTCTGCAATAAGATCATGTAAACAATAGTAAATCTTCAGAAAAATTAATGTGTCATTCAGGGAAACAGTCAAATTTAACAAAAAGCAGCTATCAATGAAAACGCCAAATTTTTGCCATCGGCGCTCTACGAGTTTTAATCTTTCCACTGACATCATGTCTGTCAAGAATGTGAACAAGTTTCTCACCCTCTTTCTTCATTTATTAATCATCATCAAAATTAATTAACGTTAACACATGCCAGATTTCAACATGTTTATTTTACCACCACATTTTTCACTCCAAAACAAAAGCACTCTTGTCGTTAAAAAATAACATTGTATCCAAATTAATGCACTTTTCACTGATGTAACCTTAGTCAAATTTCTCATCCGTGTTCATCTTTTTAATATACATTTTCCCTTACATGTAAAACACCCTGGGCTCTGCAAGCAAGGCTTTCTGAACATGAGCAACATATTGCACCAAATCAATGCCTTTTTTTCACACTGATGTTGGAAACAATAACCAGCATTATCCAACATCAGCATGCTGTATATTCACCATGTTATATGTATCATATCTCCCACCTCAAGTTAAGCACACACCAAAGTGTTTTCTAGCTATTAATCTAAACACTCCACTTCTGTTAAAGCTGTATAATATAATCTGAAACTAGACAAGCATCATGGATACTTTGGATCATGATACTCATTTTTACAATAAAACACAATTTTTTAACCTATAAAAACAGATATATTTGTTTAGACTTGGGATAAACACTTTTCTTATCTTTATTCACCAGAAATAATGATGGTTCTTGACCAAGATATACATCTATAATCGATACCTACAGAGCAAAACAGGTTTACTGCAACGAGAAATCATTTTAATGTCCTATCTAGATGGGCTCTTTGGAAGTTAAGTAACATCACTAGGGTTGACATAAAAACAATCTGTTGCATGGGACCGGGTAAAAGTCAAAAAGGGGTCAAATTTGTAAATTGGTCAAATCTTGTTCAAAACCATTGTTACATGTTCCTCTCATCATAAGGAAGCAGAAATTAGAATACATTGAGTATATATATAAAAAACATGAATGGTCATACCAAGGTTCATGTGATGGGCCTATGGGAGTCAAAAATTTCATAAGTGTCTGATTTTATAACAAAATTGTTTGTCTTGCAACATTGTCTGTACAAAGTTATATTTTCCAATATCTAAGATCAACCGTTATTTTCATCAATTGGAAATAAGGAGTATTGCTTGATGTCATAGAAACGATTGATCGAAGACGTTGGAAAATATTACTTTGTGTAGACAGTTTTGTAAGGTGAATAATTTGAGACCATTTTTAACACTTTAGAAATTTTTAACTCCCATTGGCCCAACATGTGACCCCTGTAATGATCTTTCATGTTTTTGGCTATAACTCAAAAACCTTTCATCAGAGATGGGTCAAAGTATACTTTTTCTGCTTCTGTATGATGAGAGAAACATGTTAGAATGGTTTTAAACAAAATTTAAACAATTTTGAAATTTGACCCCTGCGATGACTTTTACCCCTCCTGCAGGATCCCATACAACAGACTGATTTTTTGTCCACCCTAGTGATGATACCTATTGTCCATAAAACTCGTCTAGATAGGACACATTAAAATAATTTCTCGTTGCAGTAACAAGCATTTATGTCTTACCTCCAAAATATTGGCCCCTTGATTGCCTGGCTACTTCCATCTCCTTGTTTGGATTATCCTGTGAATAACGAAATGGCCGCACAAACAAATTAGCATGATGTGAGGTGTAAGATTGATGACACTCGACGAGACACGTCCGATTCCATGGTGACATTTCACCAAAGCACAGTGCAACTATCGGTATTGTTTACAGCTACCTTGAGACAAGGTGACAAACTGTTAATCACATTTTACCATGTACGTGTCGTAGCTACAGAAATTAACCCTATTAGAGCCTTTACTTCTGTTTTCAATGATTAGACATGTGGAGAATGAAAAATATTCAATCTCAAAAAATCAGACCATTTCATAAGTGCTTGGCCTAATCAGAGGTTTTGTACTAAAGTGAAAAAACAATAGGTCTTTCTGTAAATATAAATCATCTGATTGAGCAATGTTAAATGTGACATTATTTGACTTTATCTATGTAAGAATAGAGTAAACCAAGACAAGTAGCCATAAACACCAGACACTTGATAGTCTAAATTTAAAAATTCTGGGTATTATTAAGAAAGGGAAAAATATGAAAGGCCAAGTAAAAAATTTATAAATATATAACAATTGCAAGTTGATCATCCTGACTTTAACAAAGTTGGTGTGGGAGGTCCTTTATGATTCGTTATGTTTTCCGCAATTTACTATTCAATTTGGGCTAATTTTCAACAGCTGAATGAGGCCAAGTTATTTTCTCATTTCTCTACACCTACTACCCCAAGATGAAGAAATTCAGTAGGTTTATGACTGATACCCAAGCACTTATATTGACTTGTTACATGTCAACCTCTTTAGATATAAAGTAATCAACCAAGGAAGAAAAATAACAAAAAGTTTTGGAATTTCTGAAAAATTGGTGAGGGCGGGGACGACCAACTGGTTATTTTTGTTACTTGGCCTTAGTTCAACAATTATTTTTGCACTTAATTAAAGTGAACAGAATTCTATCCAAGCATTGGCCTCTCCTGGTCCATACGGCTAGATTATTCTTATGCAATAACAGCAATCAGCACTGATTAGCAAACACTTGCTCACTTGATGACTGGCTCACTATTAAACCAAAATCAAAACAGGATTTAAGTAACACGATAACACGGGTCTACTGAAGCAATATATTAGCAAACGTAATACTGAAATAACAAATTGAATCCATACGAAAGTTCTGGTTTCTATATGTTTGATGTATACAAGCATTGCCCTGGTCTTAGACCATGTACAAAAAACAAGAAAAAAAGCTTGGCATTTCTCATGGCACACAACATTTTTAACTACCCATTATACAATGTTCAATTAAATATACAATGAAAATAATATTTCAACTTCTGAATTTCACTTTTTAGAGCAAAAGTTAGTATCATTTAAAAACTAGACTATTTCTTTATTGTTTCAATTTAACTAGTGGTTCGGTTATTTTTCTGTACTTCTATTTCAAATAAGCACATTATTACCATTAATAATAGGTTGTGTTATCTGTTCATGGGCAGTGGATTAATGTTGTGGACCATGTAAACTCAATGCCATGTGGGTGCAAGAAAGTCATATCTGCAATGGCTGCCATATGCCACTTGAAGAATCATTCTGTTAGCTTCTTACCAAAAACTGCATCATACAGTATGCAATGCAAATTTATGACAAAACGGCAGCTATTGCAGATATAGTCTGTGCGAAAAACCTTGACTTTGGGCTTGACTGCAAAATGGAGTCTGCACAATTGTTCTTGACTGATTCCTAATCTTTGAGATCCATAGATTCCAGAACTGAATGATGCAAAATCCGCATCATTGAGCATTTTGAGAAATCCAAGATGGCCGCCAAAATGACATCCATAACATGTTACTAGTCAAATCTCGTTAAAAACCACACCAACATGTTCCTGTCATCACAAGGAAGCAGAAAAAGTATACTTTTACCTATGTCTGAAATATGGTCTGGAGTTATAGCCAAAAATGTAAAAGGTCATATCAAAGGTCACAGAACTGGCCCTATGGGAGTCCAAAATTTCAAAAGTCTCAGATTTTGTTCAGAATGGTCTCAAACTATTCGTCTTGCAAAACTGTAATGCAATGGTAAATATGGACTTTGTTTTTGCCTGCTGCCATGGCAACAATTGACCTGACACACTTCAAATTATCACTTTGTGTAGACACTTTTTCTGAATCCTTGTGATGAGAGGAACATGTTGGTGTGGTTTTGAACGAGATTTGACAAGTAACATGTTGTGGATGTCATTTTGGCGGCCATCTTGGATTTCTCAAAATGCTCAATGATGCGGATTTTGCATCATTCAGTTCTGGAATCTATGGGTCTCGAAGACTAAGAATCAGTCAAGAACAATTGTGCAGACTCCATTTTGCACTTTTTCTGTTTTCACACAGACTAATATGACTTTCTTGCACACTCACTTGATGAG
Organism: Ophiothrix spiculata; assembly: GCA_000969725.1. Taxonomy (NCBI): domain Eukaryota; kingdom Metazoa; phylum Echinodermata; class Ophiuroidea; order Amphilepidida; family Ophiotrichidae; genus Ophiothrix; species Ophiothrix spiculata. The sequence goes on along the minus strand of JXSR01S014923.1, from coordinate 53,287 downwards.
TTGATATGTATCTATAGTTCCCTATCTATGTATGTGAGCCTATAGCCCCTTTTTATGTATGCAAGCTTAAAGTTGTCATTATGTATACATCGAAAAAACTTACCGCTTTCTGCATCCAACGACAATCGTGTAAAATTGGTAGAAGTTTCGGATCCAAAAACATGAGAAATCAAACCATAAACATCCAAACAAGCATGTTAACGAAGCATGAATCAAAACAGAACAAAAATAAAAGCAATTAAGAAATTTGAAAAGCTAAATATATGGGAAACACATGCAAAAAGATAACACAATTGTAACCGCAAGATCTTGATTTTGAATCTTTACAGAATTTATCTGCAATATAATTAATACAATTTGAAGTTGTCCATCTCTTACTCTAAAAATTATGTCATATGCTAAATCTCACTTTTAAATTTTGTATCAAGTTAAATGATACTTTCGTAAATTGTTAAAATCTTTTTATCTTGTAGTATGTTTAATGTATCATGGTTTTATTATGCAGGGCCTCCGGGAAGAACAGCATAAAGCTGAATCGGGATACCCTGTTGAAAGATAATAAATAATAATAATAATAATAATGAGTATATTCTTTGTAAGTTTACATGCAAATAAGGGATAGAACTTGTGTGAGTTCATTACCACATGATCATGAGTTTGCAAAAAATTGTTGAATATAGGTATCTCAAACTATTTTCAGTCTATATTCATGAGCTTCTAAACGATCATAATGCAATTGACTGTTAGTCTCCTCTGCATGTGGCTCGATTTGCCCTAACCATTATTTCAGGCATGAAAAGTGGGTTTGGAAATAAAAGCTGAAAGGGTTTATAATTGATAACTCTGGGAAAGGAAGGTGGGCATAGCTAACCCGGCGAGCGGTTTGTCGCTCGCCCCTAACGGGTGGGGTCCAGAGGCCCGTCTTTTGCAGCATATAAAAATGTGGATTTTAGAGTAAAAAAATAGAAACAGGGCAAATAAAATAAAAAAAGAAAATTAAAATTTTGTTTTTTAAATTTTTTATTTTTTATTTTTATTTTTTTAAATCAATAAACGCGGAAATCCGTGAAAAAGCGGAGGATTTTCATGCCTGTTATTTGCAACTCGTGCAAGAGTGTAAAGAAGACTACAATTGTCACTCTGAAATATTGTTTATTATACACTCAATGTATGCTAAAATCAAATGATACCATACAGGATCAAATCTAGTTGACAGGCAAATCAATATCTGGCATAAATGTGACAGTACGAACTATGATGTGTCAGCTACAAAATAAAAAGTTAATAAAAGCTTAATGACTTTGATCTGATTTACGATGCACTGCACATCTCAACAGTAAACCAAAGATATTGAAGATCTTTGAGTAAACTACGTGCCTCAAAATGAGGTTGATAACCTTCAATGACCAAAATTATGTCAGATTTATCATGTATATACGGTGAAGATAAGGTTACATCTGTACAAATTTAATTTACTGCTAAATTAATTTCATATAATCATATTGTTTGTACTTCGTAATTAACAATGTTTCAAATATTTAATTAATGATCTTGATTTTTATAAAACTTACATAGCAACGAACCTGAACATATTTTTCTAGATAAAACTGTATGTTCAGTAATTTACTGAACTCAAAACTGTTACCCTGTTACCTCGATCATAAGAACATGTTACCTCGATCATAAGAACACATTCAAATTCAGACATGGCAAACAATTACTGTTTTGGAAACACAAAATGATGAAAGTACTTGCTGATCTGATGAATAAAATTTAACAAGTTAACACGAGGACCATTGTAATTTTTCACCACATCAGGACTTGAAGTTGAGCTTAGGGGGTTCTTATGATCAAGATTATAGGGTACTTATTTACAGTGAAAAGTTAAATCATGTGCTAGTATCATATTTCATAAACTATGTGCTAGTATCATATTTCATAAATTATCTATTTATTAAAATTTTTGTCTGCTTTCACTTTCATCAAACATAGGTTGATTGAAGAGCTATGCGTAACTGGCATGTAATTAGTAAAAAAACCAACACAGCAATGCCATTACAAACAGCGATCAAGCACAGACAACCTTATGACTACAAAACAATGTGTGGACCAGAAGTAAAAACATTTAACTTTTGCCAGATGGAATTATACAACTGTCACATGATAAATATCTGTTGAAATCATCTTAACAAAAATTGCAAGTAATTTCTAGATTTCTGTAAATTGATCTATAACTTTCTAAAACCTTGATTTTTTGACCAATGTGGTTTGAAAACCCAGCTGTATTTGTTAACTAAGGTAAGGTGGCTCAGCACAGAAAGCAGTGTCGGACATATGTGACCGTTCACTCCAAAACAGCAGTAAATGCCAGCTGTTGTCATTTTCACTTTTAAAATCATTTGCAAAGACCATGCTTTAAGGATTAAAATGACACCTTAATGAACTTCACACGATTTCCAGAAGTCAAGTTATGGTCCGTCAACGGTTGTCAGGGAGTAAAACGTATAACTGAGATAAATGTGTTCAAAGAGTTTTAAGCCCTATATTTTCTGTTGGATAGTCTCAAGAACATGCAAGTTTATTTCGC
>JXSR01S014923.1:9815-20191 GCA_000969725.1 Ophiothrix spiculata | reverse complement strand
TTTTTATGTATATTTCTCCAATAAATTTTGGTAACGTAAAGTATCTCTCTCATGTGTGCCACCTCGACATATTTCTGAATAGATTTTTCAGCGTGGGAAGTCTGCCTAACAGATTAACTCCTAATATTCAAGGTATATCAGTATTATGCTTACTGTGCACAGGACACATATATGTAGTGCAAATTTGTTATTACGAAGACACCATTTCCTCTACTTTTCTTTACCATGCTTACTAAACAAAATTGATAAGGCCAAAAAAAGAAACAAGTTTGTTTCTGGTAACCTGCACGCGTTTCTGTTAAGTTACATTTTTTTTTTCATATTTCGTATCAAAAAAAAGAGCTTTATATTTGATAAATAAAACAATTCTGTAAAAAAGCTTACTGGAGACTTGCGTAAAAAACTGAATTACAATTAATCGTTCATATGTGAGAGCCAGCGAAAAATTTAGCGCTTCTAAGATACTGGCACGAAACTATGATCCACAACCATATTACCCAATGCAGAGTTTACAGTCATACAACAGTCGAACAAGTACGAATATATGCTCTCGAGATAAAATTTGGGTCAAATTAATGTGTTAATGTTCGTGGCTTTACGGTCTAAATATCAGCTGATCAAGTTAGCATCTTTTGTATAAAAAAAAGAAGAAAAATAGCATATCGCATTGAATTTTTCGAAAAAGTAAAATATAAAATAGCGCATATCGCATTGTACTTTTCAATCATGTTACCAGAAACAAACTTTTTTTGCCTAATATGAATACACAATTAAAATATTGCACAGTTAAAAGCTATGGTTCCTGTAAATGATCGTTTAGCCAGTTTTGAAAACTTTCGAACTTTCATAACTTCAAGAATCAATTCAGTTTAAACCTCATCATCCAGCCATAAGAACTGTGATTATTGAATTTAAAGTTTCAAATCTTTAAGACAACTAAGAATCTTCCACACAAATTTTACAAAGAAAAAATAAGTCATTGCCAATTCATATGTGAAAAGGCATTCAAAGTATTGTTCTTTAAAATAACAAAAATATTTGTGCTGAGCAACAACATCCATGCGACACTGCGCTTGCTCATCAAATAATGACCGGTCAGATTGTTTATCCCATACTGTCCGCAACACACTGGCATCGTTTTCTATCATATCATCGCTGCTAGCATCATTTCCTCTGCTAAATCACACAAAATGGCCATTTGTAATTGAGAATAAGCTGGCTGAGACAAACACTTCCGTCCTGCATTTAAATATTCTTGCCTTTGAAAATGCATGCTCGGCATGTTTTTATAAACCACTTTGTCTCATTGAAAGAAATTCTTGAATCGATTTGAGAATTTTATGAACGCACTTTGAATCACAGTTAATTTTAGGTACAAAAACTACTACTTCATGAATTCAAATCCTAAAGAAAGCATATCGTATCGTGTTTGATTGTTAAATTGTTGTGCAAGATAAACTTCTCGGATAAAAAGTTCTATCTTAAATGAGCAAGCTAAGTATTAAATGACAAATATGAAATCAGAACTTAACAAAAAAACACACAAACATAATATGAAAAACAAAAAAGTCTTTTTGAAGAAAGGGGAATGAAATTATAATAACTACAATTTACTAATGACTACAATTATCTGAACATTTAATACAAGGAAGAAATGAAATAAATTAGAAATTTTCTGTTTTGAATTTGTAGTGTTTTCTTTTTTCTTTTATTAGTTCACAAATAAAGAAATTACTATTTTTTCCATTTTTCTAATCTAAATTCTAATCAATTAAACTTTGTTCACTCTTGAACATGGTTTCTAATCTACAATCTTTAAGAATTTTTTCTTAAAAATAAACCAAAGCAGCGGTGATTAACGAGGGACAAGATGATAGCCTGAAGCACAAGTGTGAGTTTATTGACAGTCAATCCAGGTTTCTAAGATATTGACATGTTATGTTGACAGTTGCTAAAAGCGAGCATGGCATCTATATCCAAAGACCAAAGTCCAAGTAGTGATACTATGAATGTGTTAATAGACTAGTAAAAACTACATAATTGGCAAGATAAAATGTATGAATAGAGGGATGTAAATTACAAGTTGGGTTGTGTGGGTATGTGTAGGGGTAGTTGGTTCAAGATCAGGGGTGTGTGAGGGGTCTTTTGAAAAATTAGAAACTTTGAATAAATAGGAAACATTAAATGCTGAAAAAAGGCTGAGTTAACATTTCATCCAAAAAAGGACATTTTACAACCTTGTAAGGCCAAAGAAAAAAAAAGTATGTCTCAGCTTCCTGCGCGCATAGCTTTTAAAAATCCAAATTTAGCACATTTCTTTCTTCTTTTTTTTTTTAAGGTTTTTTTTTTAGAGATTTTTAGTTTTTTCATCTTTTTTTTCCTACTACTAGAAAATAAGTTAAATAAACGGCCTCGAAAAAAAAAGTGGCCGAAAAAATGCAATAAAAAAATATTAGGGGGTATTTCCGCATCAGCGTAGCCCATTTTTACTAAAAAAAAACCGCATTGCGCTTATGGTTTTGACCTTAAGTAAGCTGAGACAGAGTTCTTTTTTTTTTTTTGGCCTAAGATCCATGTACAATAAATATCAAAGATTAAAATATTAACTTTGGGCATATTGTTTACCTTATAAATTAAACAAATTCTTTATATCGCACAAAATTACCTAATTGGTGATATATCACATTCAGCAACCAACCCGTTGCCCCACCCAAAAGGGAAAACATAAAATCTACTCATCAGGGAATAAAAACAACAGTTGGTTTCCTAATGCTGCATGAAAAAGAATTCCATGTTCTGAATCTCTATTCAACCATCGCTAAATCTTATTATAAATAGCCACATACACAGATGCTCAAAATTGGTAAAATCAAGGTCCTATAAATCTGGTTAATATTGACTGAGATGGAGCAGTCAATTTCCTTAGCATTGATTTTTCACATCTCCAAAACAATTTTACTCACCTCATTTAAGGTGACCATATATCCATTCTGTGTAAGCGAGCAAAGTCGCTTTTATTATACTACCCATCAATTTATTATTATTTGCCAAGAAGCTGAGCAAGATAGGAAATGCTTAGATCATGTTACATCTAAGCTGACACTTTATGTAATATTGGACGACTTGTTTGGAACAAAATATTCTTTACGGTCACAAGGAGAAGCAAGACTTCGCCCGTCTCATGATCAATATCATATTATTACAAAAAATAATCACATCACTTGTTTATCTTTACAGAATATTGCTTACTAAATCTTTTTGCTTCATTCTAAATTAGGACATCACTGAATTGTATGCATATGTGTTTTCTTACACAGATTAACTCCTATTATTCAAGGTTCACTGTTGTACAGGATACTATGTAGAACAAATTGGTAATTACTAAGACCACTTTCTACTACTTCTCTTTACTATGTTTTCCAAACAAACAAAATAAATATTGCACAAATTAAAAGCTATGGTTCCTGTGAATGATCGTTTAGCCAGTTTTGAAAACTTTCATAACTTCAAGAATTAATTCAGTTTTAACCTCATCATCCATCCATAAGAACTGTGCATATCAAATTTATAGTTTCAAATCTTATGACAACTAATAACCTTCCACACAAATTTTAGAAAGAAAAAATAACTCATTGCCAATTCATATGTGAAAAGGCATTCAAAGTATTGTTCTTTAAAATAACAACAATATTTGTGCTGAGCAACAACATCCATGCGACACTGCGCCCGCTCATCAAATAATGACCGGTCAGATTGTTTTTCCAATACTATCCGCAACACACTGGCATCGTTTTCTATCATATCATCGCTGCCAGCATCATTTCCTCTGCTAAATCACACAAAATAGCCATTCGGAATTGAGAATAAGCTGACTGAGACAAACACTTCCGTCCTGCATTTAAATATTCTTGCCTTTGAAAATGCATGGCATGTTTGTATGAACCATGTCTCCTCATTTGAAAGAAATTCTTGAATCGATAAGCAGTTAAAGAATTTTATGAACACACTTTGAATCACAGTTAATTTTAGGTACACAAACTACTACTTCAGGAATTCAAATCCTAAAGAAAGCATATCGTATCGTGTTTGATTGTTAAATTGTTGTGCAAGATAAACTTCTCAGATAAAAGGTTCTATCTTAAATGTGCAAGCTAAGTATTAAATGACAAATATGAAATCAGAACTTGACAAAAAACACAACAAACATAAAATGAAAAACAAAAATGTCTTTTTGAGAAAGGGGAGTGAAATTATAATAACTACAATTAGCTAATGACTACAATCATCTGAACATTTAATACACGGAAGAAAAGAAATGAAATAAATTGGAAATTTTCTATTTTGAATTTGTAGTGTTTTCTTTTTTCTTTTATTAGTTCACAAATGAAGAAATTACTATTTTTTTTTTCAATTTTTCTAATCTAAATTCTAATCAATTAAACTTTTCTCACTCTTGAACATGGTTTGCAATGTACAATCTTTAAGAATTTTTTCTTAAAAATAAACCAAAGCAGCAGTGATTAATGACCGACAAGATGATAGCCAGAAGCAAAAGATTGAGTTTATTGACAGTCAATCCGGGTTTCCAACATATTGACATGTTATGTTGACAGTTGCTAAAAGCGAGCATGGCATCTATATCCAAAGACTCAAGTCCAAGCAGTGGTACTATGAATGTGTTAATAGACTACTGAAAACTACATAATGGGCAAGATAAAATGTATGAATGGAAGGATGGACGCAAATTATTTTGTGTTGGTATGTGTGGGGGAGGATGCGAGGGAGAGAGGGTACAGGTTTATGATTGTATAACAAAATAATATTAAGAAAAATATATGCTGGATTAGAAGTACTAAAATCTTACAATACAATAGTAACTCTTTCCTCTTAAATCAAACAAGAAGCTGAAATCCTTAAATAGTTCCTCAAAAATATATTTAAAAAAATACAGAAAAGGCTAATCCACTCCACCTTCTATAACCCTTTTCTAAAAAGGGCAAAATATGCAGTCTATCCATCAAGGAATAAAAATGACAGTTGGTTGCCTCACACCTCATAAAAACAGAAATTTCATGTTCTGAATCTCTATTCAACCATTGCTAAATTTGATTTCAAGTAGCCACATACACAGATGCTCAAAATTGGAAAAATCAAGGTCCTATAAATCTGGTTAATATTGACTGAGATGGTCAATTTCCTTAGCATTGATTTTTCACATCTCCAAAACAATTTCATGCAGCATTGCAGGATGTTAGAGAAGAATTTGGCAAGGTTACTGGGGACGAATATTTCACATTACTATGAATTATTCAACATATGTTGTCAATTAAATAAGTGTTAAGTGCTAATATTACAAATAGGGTTTTATTACTTGCAAAAAATAGAAAGTATCTTAATAGAGCCAGCCCAATCTTTATATGAACTTGCTTATTTCCAGTAAGTTTTCAAATTTTCTGAGTGTCTTCTTTATGAAAAATAGATTGGACTTCATACATAATTTTCATGTTTGTTGTTATGAATTACGGTAGTAGGGCCCTACCACTAATAACCGTTCACATTTGACTTCATTAATCTTCAAACATACAAACTTGAGGAATGATTTTATATGAAGTGGATGACTGATTTCAAGTAGATATTAAATAAATAAATTAATTTATAATGCAATTTTTCAATAAGGAGTGAGAGCACATTAAGGTGTTTGGTCCATGAGAGATCCGCTCGAGTAATTTTAGTATAAATCGGCATGAATGATATTTCATCGATGTAGAACCGATTTTTAAAATAAAAATTGGGGGTCACGGGACTCGTTTTTGCATGAGAGTCTGTTTAAAAACACCATTTTTGGAGGTTTTGGGGGACAAATTAGTACAGGGGTCTATGGGAAATGTGGCAAAAGTGAAATCATTTAGTGTTGATTCAAAGAATCTGCTCGAGTAATTTTGTTAATTTTTTTATAAAAGTTGCGTACAAGTATGTTCTTTCAAATAAAAAAATAAAAATTGGGGGTCACGGACCTAATTTTCAAGAAAAATATTAAAATATGGCCATTTTTAGCTTCAAAACACTACTTAGAGTATATGCGCATGCGTATTGCGGCAGTTACCTTAGCGCTTACCGGTACGCCTGCACGCGTGGACGGCGCGTGGACCAAACACCTTAATACAGACTTATCACTATTACACATAAGCTTGGTCACCCATTTCTGGATTTTTTTGGAGATGCCTGGTGTAAGTGGCATTATGAGCTAGGAATCAATCAAATAAAATATGTCTTCCCAAGAATCACAAATAAGATGGGTTATCAGGACACTAAATCAAAGTAACAAGTCTATTCTTCATAAATTAGATTCATAGCTCAATCATTAATTTGAACTCAAAGTTTAATCATTAATTTAATAGCAAAAGCCAGAAAACAACAAACAAATATTTCTTCTCTCATGCCACAGAAACCTGGACATCCAATATTGACCTCATTTAAGGTGACCATATATAAATCCATTCTGTGTTAGTGAGCAAATTCGCTTTTATTATATTCCTCATCAATTTATTATTATTTGCCAAGAAGCTGAGCAAGGAAGGAAATGCTTAGATCATGTTACATCTAAGCTGATATTTTATGTAATATTGGACGACTTGTTTGGAACAAAATATTCTTTACGGTCAGAAGGAGAAGCTAGACTTCACCCATCTCATGATCAATTTCATATTATTTTACAGAATTAATCATAGTTCTATCTGTACAGAACAGGGATGGCGCCGGCTTGATAAAACAAGGGGTCCACATGCATATACCATGGACCCTTTGGGCGCTGCCAAATGCCAATTCATGGGGTCCAGAGAAAATTTCAAGGGGTCCAGGTCCAGGCCTAAAAATTCGGTCCGGAGTATGAGAATCCGTTTCTCGCAAAGAAGTGCTACGAGAATCTTTTTTGAGATGGAAAGAATCTGAAAATTTTTCTAACAAAATGATAATTATTGAAGATTTAAAATTAAACATGACATAATGATTTTGATACGATTTCATCATTAAAGGTCAAATTTATTTCAATTGTCCTCAAGTCTACCTCTTCTTATTGTTTGGGGCTGAGGTTTTGGGGCAATCATCCACCAGTGGCAGTGACACAACTCCTCTCCCCCCCCCCCCCCCCCAGAAAAACAAAACAGAACACTTTCCATCAGAGGGCTATAATTATTGATGCACCTTTCTTACAAATACATCAGAATCAAAAGGTTAAGAATTGTTGATGCCACCATTTATCAACGTGGTAGCTGACTATGTAAAACCATTGAGGACATGGTTGCAGAATTTGGCTGATAAAAAATTCTGCACAAGTTGACAATTTTATGCAGCTAAATTGCTGATATCACTCACTAGATTGCCCCAAAACGTCAAGAATTATCCATATTTAATGTCTCTGATTTTATTTATTCATAAATTGTGTGATTTTGGAGTGAAATTAATCAGGCTCTTGTCTCCAATCTTCCGTGTGCTGGAGCATAAAGCACAATCTATACATTCAGAATCTGATTCTGTACATGTGCTACATGACATGTATTACTATACTGAACATGTACCGTTGATTTTAATGAAAGAATATTCTTTTTGTCGCGACCTTTTTGCACTTGTAGTAATTTGTTTCTAAATTCTTCTCCTTGAACACTCACTACTATCGTATTGTGACGATGTTTAATACAACAATAAATGTGATTGCACAATGTACATAATTTAGAGACAAAAAACCTGAAATGACATTAAATTTACTGGCTTGCAAGATTCATTTTACAACTTCGAAACGAAAAACACGGGAACCAAATTACGATCACGATAAAGTTGGTAAATTTTAAGGGGTCCAGTATTATTTTTGTTGGACCCGATACGTAAGTGCTTCTTACAACTTTACGCGTCCAGAGCGCAAAGTATGGGGTCGTGGACGCGCAGACGCGCAAAAACGCGAAACTTGGTACAGAATATTGCTTACTAAGTCTTTTAGCTTCATTCTCAATTAGGACATCACTGAATTGTATGTATTGGTGTTTTCTTATACAGATTAACTCCTATTATTCAAGGTTCACTGTTGTACAGGATACTATGTGAGCAAATTTGTTATTACTAAGACATACTCTTAATTCATTCATTCATTCTTTATTTCCATAAAAATACATAAAAATATAACAAACAAAAAGACAATATGGAGGAATGAACTGGGAGGCCAATAAGGCTTGTTAATAGTCCAACCCTGTATACAAAGACATTTAAGTTACGGACTATAGCATAGATAGGAGACAACAAAATAAATCACAGAACAATCAATAAATCATGTTTTATAAACAAAATAAAAGTATGCAATTATATAATTGCACAAGGTTCCTATAATAAATGATTGTTTAGCCAGTTTTGAAAACTTTCATAACTTCACTAATCAATTGAGTTGTGAATTTCAACCATCCATTAGAACTGCCCATATTGAATTTATAATTTCAAATCTTAAGACAACTAAGAACCTTCCACAAATTTTAGAAGAAAAAATAACTCATTGCCAATTCATATGTGAAAAGGCATTCAAGGTATTGTTCTTTAAAATAACAAAAATATTTGTGCTGAGCAACAACATCAATGCGGCACTGCGCTTGCTCATCAAATAACGACCGGTCAGATTGTTTTTCCCCTACTGTCCGCAAAACACTGGCATCGTTTTCTATCATATCATCGCTGCTAGCATCATTTCCTCTGCTAAATCACACAAAATGGCCATTTGGAATTGAGAATAAGCTGACTGAGACAAACACTTCCGTCCTGCATTTAAATATTCTTGCCTTTGAAAATGCATGCTCGGCATGTTTTTATAAACCACATCGTCTCATTGACAGAAATTCTTGAATCATTAAGCAGTTGAAGAATTTTAAAAACGCAGTTAATTTTAGGTACACAAACTACAACTTCATGAATTCAAATCCTTAAGAAAGCATATCGTATCATGTTTGATTGTTAAATTATTCTGCAAGATAAACTTCTCAGATAAAAGGTTCTATCTTAAATGTGCAAGCTAAGTATTAAAGGTGCAATTCATGATTTTGATGTGACATAAACCTTGCCCCTTTTCTAGCTAAATAAAAAGAAGAGTACAGCATAAATTTTTACTGAAAATTTCACTTGATTCCGACCGTTCGTTTTCAAATTACAAATCCCCATATATTCTGTGTTGTAATTATTGTCGGGTCCCGACAATAATTAGAAAATGACACATTTTCTCAGTTTTCTCAAATATGCAAGCACATATGAAAGAATGGTTTGGGGATCATAACGTATACCAGTTGAGGATTCTTATAAGCTAAAAATCTCGATTTTGATAGAGGTGACCTTGAGGATGAAAAGTGGATCATGAATTGCCCCTTTAAATGACAAATATGAAATCAGAACTTGACAAAAACACAACAAACATAATATGAAAATCAAAAAAGTCTTTTTGTTAACACAAGGAAGAAATGAAATAAATTAGAAATTTTCTATTTTGAATTTGTAGTGTTTTCTTTTATTAGTTCACAAATAAAGAAATCACTACTTTTTTCCATTTTTCTAATCAATTAAACTTTTCTTACTCTTAAACATGATTTCAATCTTTAAGAATGTTGTCGTAAAAATAAACCAAAGCACTGGTGATTAACGACGGACAAGATGTTAGCCTGAAGCACAAGTGCGAGTTTATTGACAGTCAATCCAGGTTTCCAAGATATTGACATGTTATGTTGACAGTTGCTAAAAGCGACCATGGTATCTATTTCCAAAGACCCCAGTCCAAGCAGTGATACTATGAATGTGTTAATAAGACTACTGAAAACTACATCATTGGCAAGATAAATGCATGGATGGAGGGATGTAAATTACAAGTTATTTTGTGTTGGTATGTGTTGGGGAGGATGCGAGGGAGAGAGGGTACAGGTTTACGATTATATAACAAAATAATTTTAAGAAAAATTTATGCTGGATTAGAAGTACTAAAATCTAACAATACAATGTTAACTCTTTCCTCTTAAATCAAACAAGAAGCTGAAATCCAATAATAATTCCTCAAAAATATCTTTAAAAAATACAGAAAAGGCTAATCCACTCCACATACTATAAACTCTTTCCAAAAAGGGCAAAATAAGCAGTCTACCCATCATAAAAATGACAGTTGGTTGCATCACACCTCATAAAGACAGAAATTTCATGTTCTGAATCTCTATTCAACCATTGCTAAATTTGATTTCAAGTAGCCACATACACAGATGCTCAAAATTGGATAAATCAAGGTCCTATAAATCTGGTTAATATTGACTGAGATGGAGCAGTCAATTTCCTTAGCATTGATTTTTCACATCTCCAAAACAATTTCATGC
>JXSR01S014921.1:6909-43940 GCA_000969725.1 Ophiothrix spiculata | reverse complement strand
TATGCTAAATTTATGATTCCTTGTAAATTAATCGTGTATAGCTTTCTAGATTTTTGGAGTCTGGGACCCGACAGGCTTACTGCTTATTTCCCAGTCCTCCTCCACAATGTTTGATACAGTTGACTGTACTATTTTTGATATGTTGTTACTGTAATTTTGCATATGTGGAAGAAATAAATTCTTATGTCTCTTAAGAAAAATAGAAAAGATGCAAGGAAAATCACTCTTTCTGTAAACTGTAAAGTCTTCAAAGTTATTGCTCGTTTTGTCCAAGGACAGCTGCATTGAGCCGGTGTGTCGTGAGACATCTTGACATGTGGGATGACACGTGTTAGCTGTAGACACGTGTGCCTGGGTGTTGTTGGTCTCAGCTGTATAGTGTGTAGGGCAGTATCAGAGTTGATTGAAGGAAATGCTCAAGTCATATAAGTCATATCAATTCAACTGGTGATGCTCAAAATAACCACTGCAAAATTAAGTGTTTATTTATACAAATACATACTGACTAGAGGATCTCTGGTAAAGGGGATGAAATGACAAAAATTGCATGGATGTACAATTTTAGGAAATCACTAATGCAATGTCAAATTTCTCCTGGACTTTGAACCCCTGACCACTCAAAATTCCAATCCAATGTCCACCGAGTGGGACCTGCCTCTGCAGTAACTTTATGCTCATATCTTCTGTACTATGTATGTGATATATTAGAAGTTTTAGACTCCCTTGTATAAAACAGGGTGTGCCAATAAAAACGCAAGATTTTTTGTGATTTTTTTCTGAGAGAATTAGGCTACATGTAATAAAAACAATTATCAAATATTATTGTACATAATCTCAGCTTCAAACAGCATTTTGTTTCGTAAAATTTTAGCGTTTAATTCTGAAGTTATTACAAGTTCTGTGAAGCCCTTAAAAATTAGGTTGGTCCGATTTCTAGATCTCAATTCCATGATCAATAACCAAAAGTAGGTGGCAATCAAAACATTAAATGACAAGTTACTTCATCTCCAGATGAAAACTTCTATCACTTACTTACATTTTTTGTTTAGTGTTATATCAAAAGCTCGTTAGAAGTATCCAACCAAGCCAAAAAGGATGTCAGAATAACTTTTACATTTGCCAGAAATAACAATTTCAATTGTTTTCTCTTCAAAATTTCATATTCAAAGTTTCCCCAAACCGGAATGTTAAGTCCGTTTCTGAATATCTTACATGACGTGGACCTTGATTGTAAAATTCATTTTGATACGCAATGTAATCTTTTCCCAAAAAATAACAATTAACAATTGCAGCTACTACCGTCGAGGTTAATGACCGCACAACACTAAATCACTCCACGAATGGTGTAGGGGTAGAAAGTCCCGGTAAAAAACATAGGTCCACACGGATTATTTTGCAATGATAGTAGAACTGGTTACAAGTGACATGGTTTTGTGTTTATGAATATAAATGACTAGAGTTTTGTGATCACTTATAGCATCCAAAACAACTGGCATCCATATTTTTATTGGATTTAGCAGCGTAGGTTCCGGTGCATGTCTAAAGTGGTTAGGGGTCGTTTTGACTGGGTGGAAAAAGCGGGGGCGCTGTTAACGAGCCCGTACCGAAATTTTTTATCGGAAAATGTTTTTTCAATTGAAAGTTATTTGAAAGATAAAAATATGGGCTACAACTTGATATTAACTGAAACTTCAAAATATTGTCACGCCAGTATGAAAAAGCTCAGAGAATCTAGGCTAAAATGCATTGGTTTCAATGGAGAAGTTATTTAGTGTTGTGCGCCCTAATGCAAAAGCCCTTGATTTGTTGTTTTATTTTAGGGCTGACACTGAGTGAAGTACTACAACAAAAACCAGGAAAGCTGAGACTGCTAAAACTATTGCTTATAATTCTGTCTTCAAATCGATCATCTGTTTTGTTTTTAATGAAAATACTTGACCAATAATATCTTTGAGCCACAAATAATTGTAAAATTAGTTTAACTGGTTTAAATTTAAAGGGGCTAATGTTTTGGATGCATAACATCCTGGGTTACATGCTTCATCCGATGACCACAATCGGACCAGATTGAAATTTATGCTCCATTTTTAAAATGCTGTAGCTCCAGACAGGAATATCCGAATTGGATGAAACAAAGGGCATAATAAAGGGGAGAAGCTCTATTTTAATATCGTTGATGATTTGATGAGAAAAATGGCCTGCTTATATTTTAAATATTTTTGTTTTCAAATCTTGCGCTTTTATTGGCACACCCTGTATAAGATGTATTTTGGCTTATTTCCTGATTTTTTTGCTTTAGTAAATAGACTTGATAACATTTCTTACTTAACATTTTTTCTGCATTGATATAGTCCAATTCCATGTAGATTTAGGGATGCTACTAGCATTAATATTCTGCCAGAAATTGATATAACATTTACTGTATTTTAATATTACAAACAGCTTTCTGAATGCACTTGGGATTCATTTTCTTGAACAAGACCTAGTAGAATAGCTTATTTGAACCAAATTCTATACCTTCTGCTCATGAGTCTTGAAATACTCTCAAGACCACAAAAGCAAGAATCTCAATTATACCTACTGTTTAAAAAATTTCAAATAATGTGTTACTTTTTCCAGGTTGCATTCCTAAGAGCAGTCACAGCCATATATCCTGATAATCCAGAATTTGAGAAATTAGTTGAGCTGTTATCACCACTGCCATGCCCACCAACACCACCACCAGGAAATGACGCCAATGATCCACTGTCCGCATCCGGGTCATCACCAAAGATCCCGACTCTGACACCACCTAGCACCCCTCCCATAGGCATGCAGCAGAGGAAACACGGTGGTAGCTTAGCACAGAAAGGTAAATTTGTCAAGTCAGTGCAAGAAAGTCGTATCTGCAATGGTCGCCATATGTTATATTTATCAAACACCTTGTCACTAGAATGTGAAAAATCCTTCAAAATATCTCTTATCGTCAGTAGCTCTTAAAATGGTATTCAGGTGATGGTCATTTCAAGAGCCCACTGACCCAAGATATACTGGACATTAAACAGTATGTAATGCAATTTTTTCAAAAATGGCAGCTATTGCAGATACAACCTTCATGCACCCAACTGACGATTTGTGGTATCACAGGTGCCCACATGTTAGTTACATGGATGTGCATCTTTATGATTATTTTAAGCATGTGAATGAGAAATGGAATTATTTTGGGAAAGTGTATGGCAGAGGTTTTAAATATACAGAAGAAATTTGAAATCAATGGTATTGCTGTCATTTAGGCTGTCAAGAAAGATCATTGCCTAGTGCCAAAGGCTAACACTCTTGCTTATACGCTGGTACCCTCGATGTGGGCGCTTCACTATATGGTTCAGACTGCCCATCATCGCAGGTAACGACTGATCACAATTAGTCAAAATTTTGACCAGTAGAATTACACAACTTGCCAGCTCACTCATTCTATCTAACTACACGGCAATTGTTCGTGAGTGGAAGGTTTTGGTGAAGGGGTTGACAAAATGGTGATGTTTACGTGCGCGACCTCTGCATGACGCACCGCGTTTAACTACGCGTTACAAGAAATTTGTGCAATCAAAAATACGTCACATCTGTAAGTATTTGACGCTGAAAAAAAAATGCCTTCAGGATACAGGCCAATCAAGTGCTTAGATTGATTAGCGGTTACCGGCGTCTTATTTTGGATAAGACGTCGGAGCCCAGCGTACCTTGACTTTCACTAGCTGTCTGTGGTCCTGCTTGATGGACTACATTCATTACATCCATAAAATTTCATGGTAAATATTTTTACAAGTGGCAACAAGAAGTAGGCATGAGAATTGTCCTGACATTTTCAGTTATTCTTGAACATTTTAGGCATTGATCCTGAAAATATGAATACAATTCTCATGCCCCAAAATCATAGTGTTTCCCTTTGATTTTTCAACGCTTGCTCTATGAATATTTCATGTGCCACGAAAATGTCATGAAAATTACAAGTCAAGAGCATGAAAATATTACTTTACATATTCATTGACAAACATATTACACCGTAGTACAATAAATGACAATAAAACTAGACGGCAAGCAATGCAGGATATTCCAGCTTAAATAAAACCTTGCAAAGTGGGATAGGGAGGAAGAGGTATGAGATACTTCTCAAGGTGGCAGGAAGGGAGGAGGCAGTACTGGGAGGATGAAAATAAGAGTTTGTCAGGGACCTCAAAAGTGAGTACCTTTCAAAAGTAAATGAGCTTAACTGATCCATGGAAAGTGGGATTAGGAAGAGGTATAATAAAATACTTCTCAAGGTGACAGGAAGGGAGGGAGGATAAAGGCCCGTGGTTGCTTGTGTCAAATGACCTCAAGAGTGAGTACCTAATTGTTTAACTAAGATGGTTAAACAATTAGGTATTCACTCTTGAGGTCATTTGTTTAACTAAGATGGTTGAAAGTGAGATGAGGAGAGGAAAGGGTTTTAAATACTTCTCAAGGTGACAGGAAGAGAGAATAAAGACACATGGTGAAGGTAGTCAATCAAGGAGGACGGGTTGGTGCAGCGTTTCTTTCCTCGCCTTTCACTACTGCGGCCCGGATTCGATTCCCGGTCGGACCTAGGTTGTACGTGAATTTGGTTGTTGATCCATACTCGTCCTCGCAGGTTTTCTCCGAGCACTTTGGTTTCCTCCTGCATCTAAAATCGAAAATTCTTTCCAATTTTCTGTTTTTCTCAACACAGAGGCATCCCTTGAATTTAAAGCATTTGCACTATTGGGATTAACCTGGCTCTCCGCCGAATGTTTTAAATAAATAAATCAAGGGCCTTTAAGTGAGTACCTTTCAAAATTGAACCGTTTGACAGAAACCATGCAAAGTGGGGGAAGACGTATAAGATACTTATTAAGGTGACAGGATGGGAGGATCAGGTATAAGGCCCAAAAAAAAAATTGTTATGTTGCCCTCAGCGACCGACCCTATTCAAAAATTAAAAAAAAAATTAGGGTCGGGAAAGCACCCAATTTTGCTCAGCTCAGATTGGGTATTTTTTGAGAAAATATTTTGAAAATAGTGGAAAATGCACCCAAATTTGGTACTTTAGGTGCTTTTTAAAAAAATCATTAAAAAAAAAAAATTCCAACTGACGACTCAATTTTTCAGAAATCCCACTTGAGGGCAACACAACAATTAATTTTTTTTGGCCTAACATGCTTTGCATTTCTGTAAAAAGGCATGTCTATAAATATCGGTACATGTATAATTGTATTGTAGAAACAACAACTATATATTGTGACATTTTCATCATCATCCTTCGACTTCCATCAAGATCCATGACACACTTCTTTGCCAACCATCTTTATTACACATTTTTTAAGTCCATACTCGTTGGATTTGTTTGTGTAAGAAGCTGTTTGTGGATGGCAAGGAATGAAACAAGAAAAATGTCAGAGAAATTTTTAGCTAAACATATAGTTAGGTGTTAGGATTTATTCAAAAAACAAAAAAATTATTAGTCAAGGAAGCATCTGATTAGCAGAAACCTTCATTTGTGGTGAAATTGTTTGACCACCTTACAAGCCTTCAAGTGCATTTTTGTTTTGCCTATTAATCACAGGATTAATTAGCAGCGATGCTGTGCAGGCAGCGCAGCTGTTTAATATATGATATGTGAATGTTATTGTGAAGGCCAGTAATTTTGTCTTGAACAATTAGGGGCAATTATTTGCATGCAATCAAAAGATTCTTTCCAAGAAATTGTAAAGAAATAAATATGTTTTGAACATTTTTCTTCTGTTCAAGAATCAGTTTTTGATTGGCTTGAAAGGGTGTACATAGTAAGTAGTGCTACCTTTATAAGAAAGCATAACGAGCGCAATAGACTGAGTTCTAATGTTTAATTAATAAATAAATATCCAGAGGTATTTAAGGCATTAGCCACAATCATCAATATGAATTAATGCCTCCAAAAGTACTTCCAACGACTATTTATGCCCATCACCATTTTGATTAAACTTAGAGGACCGTATTCCAGAAAGGTGTTTAGCTAAGGTTTTATTTTGTCATCAACAGCCCTGCACACTGAACTGTTCCGCTACGAAAGCTGCAACGGTGCGTATCATTCCTGGACAGTTGGTGTTCAGCTAAAACTGTTGTGTAGTTAAACACCTTTCTGGAATATTGGCCATAATCTTTAAAGTACAAGAAACAAAATTTCATTCATGCTTTTAATTTTTTTATGTCCCCAGAGACATAAAAAATTTATGGTAGTGTTTCTTATAATAGATTGTTTAATTTTCAAAATCAACACGTACTTAATCTAACAAAACATTTTAAGTCAAGCTAACATGTTTTTTTTTTTCAAATCGATTTTCATTCCTAAAGAATAATAATTATTTTTATTTTTTTTAGCATATGTTTGAAATTAAAAATTTAGGACAATAGAAACACTGTTCATAGATCCGTAAATGAGGAATTTGGTGGAAAATTGTCTTTTGAAGAAAAGTATTACAACTTTGTTTATTTCGATTCTATCATTACTTTTCATGATTTAAAGAAGTTTATATGTGTTCATATCCATATGGAATCTGAAAATGAAACTTAAAAAGTGTGAATCATTTTGTTTACTTTGGGAGTACTTAATTGCATTTTATAAAGATTAAGTTGCTATCACATCCTGTGTGCTTTACATACAAATACTTGATTAAAGCAATGGCAATTTACAAGGCACAGATTCACACAATTATTTTAAAGGGGTATTGGACAAGTTCATCAGCATCATCCCCAAACTTTTCCCCAAGCATTTTGAGATTTTTGCATCATTTGAAGTATTTGCGGTAATAATGACAGCATGCAAAGTTTCATTGTCAAATTCAAACCCTATATATCAAAATATTTAGACATTCTTTTATTTTTAATTATCTTTGTCGACAACGATAAATACTGCCCTCTATAGTTGAATTTCTAGAATTGGCCTTTTCAGGAGACCTAATGAAAATTCCAATTTTTTTTCTGCAATCTTATGATGTGAAAGGAATGTTTTACAAACAAATCTTTGGCTCTTTCTCATTGTATAGCATTGATAAATATGTTTATAGAATAGCCTCATTCCCAAAATCAGCAATTAAAGTAAAATTCAAATGTTTGACTTTTTTGAAGGTTTTGATCAAAATTTTCCCTATATCTGGTAATTGACTGTTATTTTCTAACTAAATGAAGTGTACATGTAAATCATCCAAAAACAAAATTTCAAAATTTTGTCCAATGCCCCCTTTAACTTGACTTTGACTGGGACAGAAGTAAGAATGATTCAAAATGATTACCACAAGTGATTTTATTGATTTACTTGTTATAAATTGAAAAGAATATTTTTATTAATATAAATTTACAGTTATCATCTCAAAAAGTCTTAAATTCAAAAATCAAAATGTCACTTCAAAATCACCTATTTGTTTAGAGTGTTAATAAATATAAATGTCAGTATAATGTAATTTCCATCTGAAATGGGTTATAAAATTATGATCATGCCAGATATGACTAAAATAAACTTACAAGGCAAAAAGGTGAAAGCCCCTTATATATCCGATAACACATAAAGTTTGACTAAACAGATGCATATTATTAAACACGTGTCTGTTTCCTATCATTGTGACTCGAATCAGTCCATTTTAACCATGTCAGGAAAACCTATTGAAATGTCAGAAAATAGGAAATGACTCATAATAGGTTGGATAGATAGCCTTTAGACAGATAGCAAGGGGTATACTAGGTGACACAATTTATGCACACTTTTTCATTGGACTGTTTGCAGTGGACCTATACGTGGATTTAGGGTTTCCAACAGGAAGTAAATCTGTACCGAAATTTTAGCCCAAACACAGTTTGCCTGTAAAACTAAGCCGTGACATTATAGCTCCTGCAATCGTACATGACAGCGGTATTGTTGTTTGGGATGGATGTAGTGCGCATCCATTTTACGCCTATTTGGATATATCATTATGCTTTATCAGTGCATTATGGGATTAAATTTCGGGCTCAATTGATTTCCGGTTGGGAAACCCAAAATCTGCGTATTGTAAAGTTGCAATTAAGAAATTTAGTCGCCAAAAGAAGAGTGGTGCTATGGATTGATTTTCAAATTTCCAAAGAACTCTTTGCTGTATGAACTACTTTTGCTATTTTTTTCTGAGTTTTTATGCACCTTACAATAATTTGGGAAAATTTCAAAGCTCAACCAGTGGTTTACCGGCCTGTTCTGATTGGTTGCTATCGTTCTGAACAGTGAGATCGTTTCTGGGCGGCCAACTGCTGGTTGAGTTTTAAAGCGACCCCCTATAGATCCTGAAAAATGTGTAAATAAAAGTGACTGTCATCATAGATGTTGTCTATTTTTTGAGACATATGTATATCATAGCTTTGTGGTAATGTTCCTTGTTGACTGCGCTTTTAGAGTATCCAGATAATTCAAATTCACTGTGCGATTAATGTGGTTTCCTTGACCAAGGCAATCATTTCTCTTGACCAACGTATCCAATGAAATTAACATTTTACAATGATGGTATTAGAAAATATTTTGCAGTAGGTGTGACGATCCCCTTTTTTCCAGTTGCAAAACATCTGCCCCTATCGCTTCAAAAAAGATATGTTCATTTTTACCATGCTGTATGCAATATTTATTCCCAAGACTTCGACCTAGGTAGAATATTCCTGTCATCCTTACTACCATACTGAATGTCACATCAGCTTAAGATCTTCCTTGTTAAGAATGACTCGACTATTCCTATAATTAATTAAATCCTAGGCAATTACATGGTGACTTCCATGATTGATACAGCAAAACAACAAGGCTCCTGTAAACATAGGATGAGCATTAAAGATGCATGATTTCCTGCACATTTCCTTAGTATCCAAGGAAAACAGTAAGGACACCTACGCTTATCAGTCTGACCGATTTGAACCAGACTAGACTTATAGGCATTTACCCCCAAATTATTCTTTGAGCGCTGTGCGTAAATCTATGGGTAAATCTTATTTGACCAAGATCAATGCCATGCTTACCCGGGAAGCCGTAGTTCCAGGTAGCAGTGGACGGACCCTCATGGGATTTAATGCTGTCCCGCATATAACACTTTGAAGGGTTTTGTTTTATCTTTGCTTTTGATATGAATGAACATAATTGTGCCCTTAACGCGCACTTTCATTGCACTTTTATAATGAATGTATGAATTAATTAAAAGAGTTGGGGTTTGACTTGAAGGTGAACTTAGAATTAAATATTCTCACAATCAGCAGTAGTCATACATACCCATAGCTTGTGAGATTTTTTTCCAAGGAGACCTTTCAGACATTAAAGACATTCCAACATTTACTGGACCTCAAAAGTAAAGGGGTGGGAAACGATGGCTCCCCATTTTTTTCCAAACTAGGAACATCTCGACACACAAAACCCATGTCCACCTGTGACGCACCAGTGGGGCATCGCTGTCCAGCCTGTGATTTCATGATAAGCTCATAAAAGCCCATCCGTCACCTATTTTGACGTGCACATTTTCTGGATTTTCTGTTGTTATACATTGTCAGGGTTTACAGATTAGAGTGTAGTACATTCACTCCACATCTGGTTACGACCTTTAAAACCAACATGATTCATTCATTTCCTTTTCATTGTCTTTAACAGTTACACAGTACTCATGTTAAAAGCACATTTTATGTAAGCATACCTGGTGTTCTAAAACTTTTGAACTTAATTGTGAGTCAGAGCATAAATATTGCTAGAATTCTAAAAACGGCATTTATATCAAAATGTAAGTAATATGTTATCAAGCATTTTGGATCCTTATATCATATGAATCAGACTGAGTTGTTTGTCGCTAAACCTTTGCAGCATTTATGGTCAATAAAATCAGTTTGTTTTGATTGTTTTATTTACAAACCATCATAAAACTGACATTAATTTGGACAGAAAGCACATTTTTTGATGAACTAATTGGTCAAGAGGGAATAGTAAAAATAACAATTATTTAGATTTAAACTATTTTCTCTGTTCCTTGTTATGTAACCACCGTATGCTAATAACTCAGACATTTGTTTTAACATCATAAGATTTTCAGGAACTACCAGTCCATTTCTTATCAAAATGTAAACTCTGCAAGCCCTAATTGGAGTTTTTAACAAGTGATGGCTAAATACTTTGGGGTGGGTATGATGGCTGTCACTTTCGATGATAGCAGCCAATCGAAATCCCTTACAAAGTTCTGTGTCAGTGTATGATGTGTGTTTTGACCAGTTCTAGATCAGTTCGGCGGAACTCACAATTCGGATACGTATCCGAATTTGGATACTCTGTATCATAATTCGGATACCTGTATCCGAATTTGGATTAAAAACAGCTGAAACGGGATATCAGCTGAAATGAATATTCGGCTTCGCCGCACACTATACCGGTATGTAAAATAGTCAATAACATTATCATCATTTGTCATCTAAATTGGAAGCTGTTCCGCTGGAATTGTACAGATGAAAATGACATTTCCACAGATACATTTATCATAAATGCAAGAAAGATGATCTACATGTACTTGCCAGTTTGCGCTATCGATTTGTTTCCTGCGCCACGACAGGAGTATCAAAATTCAGATACCCCTCCATATCCTTATTCTGATACGGGTATAACAATTTGGATACGAAATGTGCGTGGGTATCCGAATTTGGATACGTAACCGAATTGTGAGTTCCGCCGAACTGAGATAGTCTTCAAGTCTGGTGTAGAATTTGCACTTTGCCTCTGTAGAAACACCATGTTTTTTTTGCTTTTGATTTTCCCTATCCCATACTTCAATTGACATTTCTCTTTTTGTGCTGTAAGATTAATTTGATACTTTTGTCAATTACAACTTTTATAAACAAAAGCTTTGTTTTTTGATGAGATTATTTACAAAGCATTTGAACAGACTTATTGTCTCTTTTGAAGAGGATTATCAGTCCATGGAAGTTGATATAAATTCTCACATAGTTTCCAACATGTGCCTGAAGCTTGTGCTGAAACATGTGCCCTCCGGGGAGGGCACTGACATAGAAAGGTGGTACAGGTACATGTAGCTCTAAAGCCCCCACAGTCTTTAAGGGGTGTAACTTACACCTCACTCAATGTTACATTTTTGCAAATTTATTTTGTACCATAACTTTTGAACAAAGTGCTTAAAGTTAATAAAAGTATACATTTCTAGAAAGGAATTTTCAAAAGAAACATGATGGTGATATTGAATTTTGACCAAAAATCACATTTTTTGAGAAAATCACGAAAAACACACTTTTTGGCCATTTTGGCTTCCAACCAAGCTAGAAATAACATTTTTTTTAAAAATGACCTAGGAATGGGGATTTTAATTTTAAACACCCACTCGCATGTTGCGTCTTTTTTACTTTTTAGGATTTTGGCCATTTTTTTGATTTTCATGCCAAATAAGGTAAAAAATTTTTGACCTTATTTGGCATGAAAATCAAAAAATTAGCCAAAATCTTAAAATGTAAAAAAGACGCAACATGCGAGTGGATGTTTAAAAATTAAAATTCCCATTCCTAGGTCATTTTAAAAAAAAAAAGTTATTTTTAGCTTGGTTGGAAGTCCAAATGGCCAAAAACTGTGTTTTTCGTGATTTTCTCAAAAAATGTGATTTTTGGTCAAATGTTCCTTGTGAAAATTCCTTTCTGGAAATGTATACTTTTATAAACTTTAAGAACTTTGTTAAAAAGTTATGGTACAAAATAAATTTGCAAAAATGTAACATTGAGTGAGGTGCTTACACCCCTTAAGCACAATATCAAGTATCAAGTATCAACTTTATTTCCATTAAAAAACACACAATAGTACAACAAAACACATTAAATAAAAACAAAACTAATGGAGGAGTAGGCTGGAAGGTAAGTTTGGTCGATATTGACCATTTTCCGATATCGATATATCGGCAATCAATTATCGATATATATCGATGTTTTCTCTCAGCTCGCCAACCGAATAAATTACAATGCGTAACGAACGAACACTGGCGAGTGGCGACCCTAACTTCCGTGTTGTAATTACGTAGCACAGTTTGGTTGCAGAATTCCTCATACCCCTGTTTGATCAAAAATATCGCCGTTCTTTTCAAAATATCATTGAAAATTAAACATTTTTATGAAAAAGAAGCATATTAATTCTTGATCTCACATACACAAATACATACCATGTGAAGATCATGATGAAAAATATTGCCGAAATCATGATTTTAGACGGCGATGGCTTACTTTTACAGTGAATGCATGCGTCATCGTATCATCACATGACTGACTATTTTATGAATGAAATTGAACTTCGACCTGACGATTACGTCATGTTTACATGCGAACGGGAAGCTGAACAAAATCAACTACGTTGAAGTTAAACATCTTGTAAGGCAGTAATTATTCCCAAATGGAAAACAGTAAATAAGAGTAATAAACATACTTTTTAATAAAACGTTTTTATTTCTTAAAACAATATCTTAAACTTATTTTGTTACTAAGATCGTTTTTAGTTGTTGTTTTAGCCGATATGGGCGCAGAGGAAAGCTGATACCATTTCTGTTACTGATCTTAAAAGGAACCACTGAGATCGAAATAAATGGACAAAGGATATAAAAATATATAAATAGAGCAAAAGCAACAATGTTTTTAGAGTTTATTTTCAGTTCAATTCAGCTTTTCACGGTCCATTTTCAGGTGGTTTTCCCCGAGACGGCTTTGTTAATAATCGGCGCGGTCGCGAGCAAACAATGTCCCTCTAGTCATTGTAAAACATGTGCATCGATGTATTACAGTGTTGGCGCGACATTTGTTTATAATCGGCACATTCGCGAGCAAACAATGTCCCTCTAGTCATTGTAAAATATTATGTGCATCGATGGATTACAGTGTTGGCGCGACATGTTATCATTTTATAACTCGGATATGACATCTAAAACTGAATAATATTTTGAAAATAAAGGATATCATCATTAATTTATGACAGTTTTTTAACTGACTAGTGTTTATGTGCCAAGACATATTATATATCGAAGTTGCAATAATGCGCACGGGCATAAAACATCGCTGCTAGTTGAACATATTTCCCTGATACGTGAAGGCCGATAAGTTACACGCACGCATTCAAGATTCAAGACTACGTTATTGACATTTATTTTTACACTTATAACCTTCATAAAAGTTGATATTTTGAACTATTTAAAGATATTGTTCATATGATAGAAATAATTAACATGAGCTAAGTTAACAATGAGCTAATGAGTGAGTAATACTTACATTTATCGATAGTTATAGCTAGATTTGTAGACATCATTCGCCCGATTATACGATATTATTTTCAAAACATCGACGGGTACGATATATCATTAGCTGTGGAAATATCGTACACCCGATTTATCGATGTTATTTTCAAAATATCGACAAGTACGATATATCGATAAACCTTGAAATTCAATATCCGCAATATCGATGTTTTAAAAAAATCGATATATCTCGATATATCGAATTATCGACCATGCTTACTGGAAGGCCAGAAAGGCCCGTAAAAAGTCTACCCCTATGAAACAGAAATTGACTTCACATGGGAAACGACTACTAACAAGACAGGACAGGGACGGGCTCAAAAATCGAGAAACAAGAAAAGAGAAAATTAGAAATATTCAGAAAAATTCTTCAGAATTTTTTCTTATACAATGTAAAACTATGAGTACTGTTGAATTAGGGATCGTTTATATTTAGTTCACAAGCAATATTTTCAAAATGTTTCAGTTCCCAAGCTCCTTTTTTTTAAGTTTCATTCTGAAGACCCCATTTCAAGCAAAATTTAGGAACTTTTGATTCCAGAGCTCAAATTTAACCCCAAACATAGTTTGTGGTCATTTTTTGGGTCATTTCAGTTCTCTAGACCCCCTTTCCCGTCCGTTCCCCAGACTTGGGTTTCAGATATCGGGTCGCACACCCCTACCAAAACCAAATTTTGCCCTAGCGAGAGTATATGTCATGCAAGCTATTGACATCTGTCACAAAAACTGATGTCTCTGTTTTGAAACATCTTGTCATGCTATACAGGAAATCTAATCAATCTTTTACATTCACAGACTTATATTTGCTATGGCTTCCTGATGCCTTTAGTTTATTCAAGAGGAAATAATAAAGTCGCTCAGTGAAAGAAGCCAGGTATTGTGTTAGAATAACAATAGTTATGAGTAAATTGTAGGTTATGAGATAGCAGTGACTCTCAACATTTGTGATGAAGCAACACAATTACAAATGTTATGGAGAACACCAAGGGTAGACTTTAGACATGTTTTCTATTTTTTTAGAGGTCCAAATGGTGATTAGCTTGCAAGTCCACTCTTGCAAAGATTTGTGCAACTAAAAGTACTGGCACTCAATTTAGAACAAGAAACAAAGAGTACATTTAGATTTTTATAAGTCTACAAAATTTCATACAAACTGCATAGAGGTACCATTAAGAAATCATGGACTCACGATTAATCCTCCAAAATCCAGTCAACCGTAGTCAAAATGATAGGGAGAAAGATGACGGAGAGGCATTGGCTAGGGTAATAAAATGTTCCTTTCATGCTTGATAATGGTATTAATTTTTTGAATATTGATTTTAGACATAAAGATATTTTCTAAATTACTTCTGATTTTAAGGTTCTTTCATCAGCATTACTTGATTTTCCATTACACTTGCCATTTCTGCGATTGTTGTCCATTTAACATATCACGGAAATAGGAGGCCTTGAAGGAACATGGTCCGATTTTCAAAATTTTAGTTTTCACTTTCATCGGAAAGATCACCACTTAAGATGTTTCAATTTTAAATTTCAGTTTTAAAATCGGAACAACCATTTTGTATTTTCCATTTGCCATTACTGTGTAAATAATTTGATGGTTACCATTTAACACATTTTCACTTATATCTCCGAAACGCAACATGTTTCAGCCTTAAAATTTCACATGGGTAATGAGAAAAATATGAGGAATATTTTGGTACCAAAATCTCTGACAGTTTGAAAAATGCTGACCCAATCTGACAGAGCTCCTAGTATAGCTGTAATCAAAGGTTTTTATAAAAAGAACCTTTTCATTCCGTTTTTTTGTGCAGTGTGCCAAGTCATGTAAATTGTGCTGTATATTTGACGAATACAAAACAAACCCAATATTTTCATACTTCTCTGTGTTAAAAGTTCAACTATATAGCCAGTTTGGAAATATCTTGAGTGGGTTTGAGTGTTAATTCCATGAAAGCAAGCTTCCCCTCTTGCGGCAGATGAGTCATGACTATAAGATTGTTTATAAACACCACCCATGACGGTACCACATGGTATACGTGGTAAGACGTGGTGGAAGTCACGTGCTGAGTGCATGGAGGTTTAAACAGATTCTAGGTCTCGCGGTAACTGTTGCCTCATGCATTTCCTTCTACAAGTCAATTCTGCAGCATTTTGAGCTGTAAATTTTCCAACTTGGAAAAAATAACTTCAGATTTTTCAACATTATCTAACTTATTGCAGGCATGTGCAATGTAGTAGTTCTTACAGGGATGTGTTATTAGAGACTCAGTGACTTCTAAAAATAGTCACTCGGAAGAAGGCCAAATAAACTCAATTTCTCTGTGTCTTTCAGATTTTTCTGGCTATGCACAGGCCTTTTAAGCTTTCTTAGACCAGATTTGGATGTTGAGAACCTGTATCTTCAGCCTTTTGAACAAAATAAAAGACAGATATTACCGAACCTAATAATGTTAGTTAGTCCCTGTTTGTTCACATTGTAATACGTTAATATATTATGTGACTCATTGAAGGATGACAGAATTCATACCAGCCAAGTGAAGTACCCTTCTTATAAGGTGGTGTCTTTTAAAACACAATTGCTGTTGCAAAATTGGGAATAAGTTGGTGCAGAAAAGCTGCATTACAGCTGTTTTTGACATGCTGTTGTGACCATTAGGCTATGATTACACAGAAGTTATACGGTATCGGTATTCGCTTCCAGAGGAGGCACTCGCATTCTTAGTGAAGGGGATAATTACTCTTCAATTCACATGGGAGAAGGAAGCCAGGCTGACAGAGAACATCATATCTGTCCTATATCCAAAACCTGTTGGGAGATACAAACAACATGTTACTCCCAAAGCCAAAGGCTATAGCTGACTTGGCTCAAAAACGAAGTGATTGGAGAAAATTTGTGATCGCCTGCGATGATGATGATGACTCGTCAATGTCAAATATGAGCACCATCTCGGGAGTGTATCGTAGCAAATACCGTGTACCGTATACATGTATGTGATTACAGCCTTACAGGTTAATAACGCACTTGTTTGTCATATGTTTGTCACAGAATTTTTTAAACTTGACGAAGTGAACTTTGTTCAAAAACCCAGCATTAGGCTGAATGACAAGTTGTATCTAGCTCTTTCAAATTTGTGTAGCTCTTTCAAATTATTTTAATATTTACAAGTAAGACTGTTCTTTTTGTCCACTGTTTCTGGATGTCTGAAGTCAATTTCTCATTGGTCACTTGATTCATTTTTTTGAAAATATTTAATTGGAAGAATCATTCGCTACTACATATAGTTACATTACAAAGAGTGCTAAGTCATGTGCCTTATTTGTTATGAATGGGCACATTTGTAATGATATCATTACATGGCATCGGTGACAAGCTCACCAGGTGACCGAAGTATTGGTGGTAATAGAAGGTGATAGAATATTTGGTGAAATAGGACGTAGAGGATCCATCAAGAATTGAACTTGTCAATATCAATTGTATGTGATTGGAATAAATTTAGAACACTTTTGAATCTTGTAAGAAATAATAATGCGGTTTTGTGCAATTTTCTTTTAGTGAATGATAATGGGGTTTGTGCAATTTTAAATAT
This sequence comes from Ophiothrix spiculata, assembly GCA_000969725.1. Classification (NCBI taxonomy): domain Eukaryota; kingdom Metazoa; phylum Echinodermata; class Ophiuroidea; order Amphilepidida; family Ophiotrichidae; genus Ophiothrix; species Ophiothrix spiculata. Next base: position 27,028 of record JXSR01S014921.1, on the reverse strand, counting down.
ATACCGGTGCAAATTTGAACAGTTTTATTGATGATAAAGATATTCTGATTCTTAAATTATGAGTTGGTAATTTTAAAATTAAAAGTGCAGAACAGTGTAAGTGAAACTTTTAATGTCAAACACATATCGTGGCATTAACAGCACGACACATACAAGTGTTGTGCTGAATACTTGTTATGAAAATGGTGGTGTACCTCCTGTTTTGAAGCAAAAGTCAGTTTCATGGAGGTAAAGAAGCACCCTGTGGAAAATCCAAGCAACCATGACAGCACATGTTATTTCTATTAATTTTAAAGTGATCTTTCTTTTTTAGAAACTAATCTTTTTGTTCACATTTTGTGAATCAAATGTTTTGTAAGGAATTTTTGTGGCATAAATTAATAAGGTAAAGGTAAAGTCGAAACCGAAGCTTATTTGCTAACGGCCGTGGTGCCCATCTCCATTTCCTTAGCGTTTAGGCCAGACTCCACTACTGTCCACTCCTCCCGCACAAACGAGTCTGATTTACCTTCCCAGTATTTTTTACATACCGGTACCCATTTCTGACACCTGGGTGGGGAGGAACAATGTGGACAAAGAATCTTGCTCAAGGACTCAACACTGCAGTGACCCGACCGGGGCTTGAACCCACAACCTCTCGATTATGAGTCCAATGCTCTAACCACTGAACCACAGTGCTCCACAAATAAATTAATAATGAGAATGTATTATTTTGTCTTTAATAGCGGTGAGCTCTGTATCGAAGAAGATTGGTCGACAGACATCCCAGCCAGCACTGAAAGAAGAAGATGAAACTCCAGAGGCCATGACCCCTGACCCTTTGATGATCCAGTCGGAAGTATTAGTCGTAACCATTGGCGATGGTGCTAATGACTGCCCTGGTACACTACCAGAGCACAAGGTAATGTAGCATTAAAATTAGAATAGATGGAAAATATACTGTAAGGTCTGAAAATTTTGGATTGCTAGTTTTAGTTGTGGGGGTACTTAACGTTGATTTACCCATATCTATAGGCAATTTTTGAGAAAAGAGGCACCCGTCTGTTTCAAAATAAATTGTTGACCCATTTCAGCATTTTTTCTTGAAAATGTGACCCATGTGTAGGGATTTCGGGTGTTGGTGTTAGAATTCGAATTTAGGGGTTGTAGTCCAAGCTAGGCTCCATATTGGGAGTTAGAGAGACTTTGTTTTCTTACATATACAATGTTTTTTGATGGATTCTAGTCAATTTGAGGGTGCTGATTCCAAATCCGATGAGTGCCAAAAATCTACCCTTGAGGGTTTTTCAGGAAACGCAAAAATCAAAATGGCTGCCATTACAGGGGGGCAAATTTCAAAGTTGGTCAATGTTTGGTTCTTGAGTTATATCCAAAAACGTAAAAGGTCATTCAGGGGTCACACGTTTAGCCCTATGGGAGTCAACAATTTTAAAAGTGTCTGATTTTGCTGGAAATAGTCGCAAAATATTCCTTGTGCAAAACCGTCTACACAAAGTAATAATTTCGAGTGTATCTGATCATTCCTTGCTTTGGTTACAGGCCAAACCTGTTTAGTGGGCACTGATGGCAAGTACTGATAATGAGAGTTGAGTATGTTTGGCTTGATACCATAGCAGCGATTGATCAGAGACGTTTGAAACTATTACTTCGTGTAGATAGTTTTGCATGAGGAACATTTTAAGACCATTTTCAGCAAAATCGGACACTTTTGAAATTTCTGACTCCCATAGGGCTAAACATGTGACCCCTGAATAACCTTTTTATGTTTTCGGATTTAACTCAAGAACTGAACATCGGTGATGGGTAAAAGTATACTTTTTCTGCATCCTTGTGAAGAGAGGAACATATTGGTATGGTTTTTAACAAGATTTGACCAACTTTTAAATTTTCCCCCTGTAATGGCTGCCATTTTGATTTTTGCGTTTCCTGAAAACCCTCAAGGGTAGATTTTTTGCACTCACTGGATTTGGAATCAGCACCTTCAAATTGACTAGAATCTGTCAAAAAACATTATGTAAAAAACAAGGTCCCAATGCCTAAAGCTTGGACTATTGCAAGACAACCAGACACCAGTTCCCACATGTTAAAGAAAATAAATTTTTTGAGTTGCCTGCATTTGAGTGTCAGCATTTATATTGTGATTTTCCCATAACAGCTTCCCAATAAATTTATTAATCAACATAAATCAACATATTGATTATGATATCTACATCTTTGCCATTTAAAGCTCGAACATTTGAGAAATTGGTAATATAGTTCCGTGCTGTTTCACTATATAACATTTAAATCACAGAAAAAAAAGAGATAAGATGTCTAAATAAACTTATTTAACATGTATTATTTTCTTAAGGCTATTTTGTTAGCTTAGCCTTATTGTGCAGCCTTTAAATTTCTAAAGAGCATTAGTGTGTAAAGGTCCAAGGCTTGTGGGCTTGTTGAGCCATTCAAATCCAGTATGCTCTCTATTCCTTCTCGCCATTTCTTTTTAATGATCCCTGGAAATAAAAATTAGCAGACCTCCCTTTAATTGCCAATTCAAATTGAACTTCTCTAGCTTGAAGTTGTGTATGTCCTAAACCATAGCTCATCACAAAATTAAATCTTGTCTTTCACAGGTGTTAAGCTCAATACCAGTCAAAAGTCAACTGAGTGATGAAACTGATTCCGAGAAAAGTAACAAGAGCAATAACTTAGTTGCTATCAATGAGATCCCCAAGCAGCTGCGATTTGATAACAGTGTGGTTAACCCACCGCTGGAAGTGGGCTCAACTGGTAAGTTCCACAAACTATAGGATAAATTTGAATTGTTTAATCCATTCACTGTGTACAAGTAACTTAGTTGCTATCAATGAGATCCCCAAACAACTGCGATTTGATAACAGTGTGGTTAACCCACCGCTGGAAGTGGGCTCAACGGGTAAGTTCCACAAACTATAGGATAAATTGGATAAGTTGGAACTGTTCATTGCGTACAAGTTGTCTGTGGGTTTGCTTAGCTTTGGAGTCCTTTGCACTGCGGTTAGAGCATTGGACTCATCGGTTAGAGCAGGGTCTCTCAACTAGTCCGTACAATACGCCACATAAATGAAGGGGAAGGGGCCAAACTTACCTATTTTTCAGTGTATTCCTATTGTATTTCTTTGTTTTTATAAGAGTGTCAAAGCGCCAAACAGTACTTGTGAAAGCGCTAAATTTGACACACGCCGCTAGTTGAGAATCTCTGGGTTAGAGCATTGAACTCATAATCGAGAGGTTGTTGGTTCAAGCCCAGGCCTGGCCATCGCAGTGTTGAGTCCTTGAGCAAGGTTCTTTATCCACATTGTTCCTCCCCACCCAGGTGATAGAAATGGGTACCAGTATGTAAAAAGTACTGGGAAGGTAAATCAGACTCATTCGAGCTGAAAAAGTGGCATACCTCATTTTGATCCAAACCCCATCAGAATTGGTCATCACTGGTATAGCCAGGGGGTGCGGAAGGGGTGCACGCACCCCGTGTTCTACAAAAAATAAAATGGGATACAGAAAAAAGAAATAAAAACAACGGGAAAACAACAAAATAAGGCGCAGTAGTCCTAATTACTGCTAATGATACATTTAGCGTCCCGTTCCGATATATGCAGGTGCTAGCAGCCCCCTGGATCCTTCGCCATTTTGGACTGGGATTTATTGTGCATCCGGGGGTACGCAATCCTTGCTACGCACCTGGTCATCTGCTTCCATAGATATGACAATTCTCTGAACTGGAAAAACAATGAAAAACAAAAGAATGTTCTACCTTTATAGCTATTTATCTCAAAATCAATATTTCCGACATCCGACTCAAGTTCCCCTTGATCTAAGTCCAAAGAAAAAAAGAACTCTGTCTCAGCTTCCCGTGCGCATTACATTAAAAATTCGAATTTTACCACATTCCTTTTTTTCTTTTAGGTTTTTCAGGAGATTTTTTTTTAAATTTTTTTTCTTACATCGTGAGAAAAAAAAATTTGTGACCTAAAAACGTAATTAAAAAAAAGATTTCCGCGTGCGCATAGCCTTTTTTGACTAAAAAAATTTAAAAAAACAAACCGCGTAGCACTTAGGGTTTTTGGCCTAAGGAACCTGAGACAGAGTTCTTTTTTTTTGGCCTAAGTCACATATTGTGAACTTTAAAATTATGTATAATGTAAATGAATAGTTGTAATTTGAGTTTGAATGATGCAAATAATGATTGATTAACCACAAATAATTCAATTTTTCAGTATTATTAGCTTGCTCTCAACACTTAAAATGTGTTTTACATAAATATAAAAAAGTTGACCTTCAAATTTACAGATGATGTTTGTTTCTAATCTTCATGTGAGATTTTCCGCTCATTTTGTCAGTGCAAAGCAAGTCTTGAATAGTTATTTGTTGATTATAAGTTCTCAACCTCAATTGGCCAAAATTGTGCATTAAATTTTCATTATATTAACCTGGCTATCTTTTATCATCAAGAGTAAGAGTCTGTCTGATCAACCACTTGTTTCACCTCTATTTGTGTAGGAGCATCAAACTCCATCTATTCAGATAACATGGACCTAGGAGAGGAAAATGCCAGCATGCTGAGCGGCCGACAGACCCCTCACTCTGCCGTCAGTCTGGCCAGTATGAGCAGTACTGCCGACCATAATTCCCGACCTGACCTCATAGACTCGGCACAGCTACCAAATAACACCAACATTACTGATCGGTTTGGCAAGTTTGATATCGGTACTAGTTTAGATGGCAAAAGAGCTGGGAACCCAGGTATGTGGTTTTGTTTAGGAATACCCTATTGACAAGAATAAACCTGGACCTGATTTAACTCATGTCTAGAATCATTGCCAATGCCAATATTCATCGCAGAAGCTGAAGTTGATCTAATTAAGTGCGATAGATTTTGAGAAACCAATTCCACTATTGCGATGCGATGGATTTTGTGATCGCACAGTTTTGCAAATATGATAAATATTATGCGGGTGTCATGGAGTAGACACAATGAAATAAATCCATCGCAAATATTATTTGATGTATGTGATGGACACAAAGTTGTCAGCCAGGGAAAGCTTTTTAAAAATACATAGAACGATTATAAAATACACCATAGAGCTGCAAACAGAAAATAAGTCAGTCAAGGGAAGGGAAATCCCTAGTCAAGTTAGACAGTCAAATGCCTGTCAAAGGTTACAAAAAAGAGAATAAAGCTGAATTCATACTCGTGACGCATTGCGTTTTGAAACGCACTGAGCATGTGCGCATTGAATTTTCAGCTCAAAACTACACATGTACACATGCTCCGTGCGTTTCCAAACGCAATGCGTCACGAGTATGAATTCAACTTAACACTCTAAAATAAAGGTAGGGAGACATCCATAGACCAGGGTATTTCAAATGCATTCTGGCACCTGATTGGTTAATTGTGGCTGTTGTTCCCTGCTACTTCCAAAGTGAAAGGTTACCTTCTGAGTGAATGGTTGAGTCCACTAAAACTCATTTGCAGCTATATTACTTACTATTATGACAATATTTCTTTTATATATTGTCAACAAATATGTCCTACAACTCTCATCTAAAGAAAAATTATCTTTATCTTGTCAAAAATATCTTAAAACTGGCAAATTTACTTGCATGTCATATACACTCCAATCCATGATAAGATTCACTCCAGATGTATCATGTAAGATGCCAAATTCAACAACTTGACCAACAAAATTATTTCTCCACCCTGTCAGGTGATGACACATGGAGCACTGATGTCTGTGGTAGTGATAGTGAGCCACCCTCAGAGGTGAACCCCAATGAAAGACTTCAAGAAATCTCTGAGGTCCAAGAAATGGAGGCAGGTGCAAGAGGAGGCGCTCCTGCTCTCCAAAATCTCTTGGATCCTTCAGAAACAGCTAGCGAAACCTGGAGTGTTGATGCTCTTCAAAGTGACTCTGAACACCCCAATGATAGACTGCAGGAGGTTGAAGAAGTACCTCAGGAGGAGATCATACAGACATTGTTGGAGGCTGAAGGTGATCAGTCTTCATCTAAGGCAAGCGAAGGTCATAGTTCAAGGAGAAGTTCCTGTGAGAGTCATAGCATTGGTAGGAGTTCAAATAATGGTAGTCCTGGTGTGGATGATGGTGCCAAGAAAGATGCGGTGAGTTGGGTAAATGGTAAAATGGGTAGTAACGCCCTGCAGGGCAAGAAAGGTTTATTATCCCGACCCCATTATTCCCTGACAATTTATTACCGGACCCACTCGACCTGCTAAAAATATCCGACTGACCCTGACGCTGACCAAACTGACCCAGACCAATAATTGTCCCCGCCAAACGAGTTCGAAAAGGGGACTATAAAATGGGCTTCGTCCGTGTGTCCATCCGTCTGTGTGTCCGTGATGTAAAATATGTTAACCTATATTTTCTCAGTGACTGAGGGTCGCACGTTCCTGAAACTTGGAGGGTGGGGTCGATTGTTGACGCCAAAAAAATGTCAAGGTCACGATAAGGTTATCAGGGGTCATTCAAGGTCAAAAAATGTCAGATGGGGTAAACCTTGTTTCCAAATTAAAAAACCTTGCACACCCGCTTCTGCCTGAAAATCTTTTGGAAAAGGTTTGGCCAGTGCTGAGTGTCTAGATAGCATAGTTCCCTTAGCCTCGGCACATGGTGTGTCCAGGAGTTGATTGATTGTCACTAGGGATGTTCAGTCCCCTCCAGGTTCAGATGGTTAGGGAGGAGAGAAGCTGAAATTTCTACAGTTATTTATGAGAATTTTTAAGGCCTAATAATGTCCCAGTTATTGTCCCCAAGGTCACAGGAGTTCAACTTTGGCCACATTCAGCGGGGATATATTTTACGCATCGCGTAAACCCCGAGTTCTACTTGTTCATTCATGATTCACCGGTCCGGATAGGTAGCCTGCCTAGAGTTCTCAATCAATTATGATGATTAGCCAGGATCTTACAATTTACGCCAGGTCAGGTCTGGGAATTTCAGGATTTTGAATTGCCCTGCAGAACCTTAATGGGTAGTGTATAATAATAATAATAAATAATAATAATAATAATAATTCCGGCATTTATATTGCGCCTTTTCCAGTGGATACAAAGCGCTGGCCATTATTATTACACCGTAACAAGGGAATCGTCAGAACCATTTCGCCTTAAACTAGGCCATTTGCGGCCAATGACCAAAGGCGCAGACCTATCAGCACTTAGGTTGTGATTTTCCCCCTAAACAGCTCCCCAATGCGCTCGGGTCGACGAGGCAAGTGTGATAAAGTCATTTGCCCAGGTTCACAACACGTTGGTACTAGCGGGACTCGAACTCACAACCTTCCGATCATGAGTCCTGCTCTGTTCCACTAGACCACACGCGCCCACAATATAATATAGATTTATTAGATTTACCATCTTTCTGCTGGTAACTAACAATGGTGATGATTACAAAGAAGATAAAAAAGGACAACGATATAATAATGTTTTTTTTAATGAAATATTATACTGGGCTAAAAATTTTAGTCTGAGATCAGATGAGACAATACAACTCTACCAAGAGATTACTATTCCTTCAAGACATCTTATAAGAGGATACTTTATCACATGAAATGAAGTATTTGGTATTCATGCTAAATGTCTTAATCTGGCATAATATTACCTGCTAGGGACATATTAAGTGGACAATAGTGTCTTGTTACAGAGTTCAAATTTACTATGTTGTTTTGTATTTGTGAGCTAGCTTGTCATCATATTGTTAACCAAATGCTTAGCAAACCTATGTGGGCTTTTTTCATATTCCAGGAATATTTGTATTATGATGTTGTAAACATATTTTGCTTTCCATTACAGGGTTCTGACGAAGGCAGCAGTGGTCAATTCTTTGACTCATCAGACAATCACAGTCTTCTGAAAGGTTCCTCCACAGAAGATTCCACCAACAGTTCCATGGGCGGAGATATCTCTCAACCCTCCATCTTACTTCCAACGCCAAGTCAGACAGATCCATTCAAAGATAAATTGCGACCAGACAGGACTGGACCTAATCCCCAATATGGTGGTCACCACAACACTGCTGGGAGGCCACCAAACACAGGGGTGACATTCCCCGATCAATTTGATCCTTTTAGTAGTGTATCTGCTACAATGCCGGCAGCACCCGCATCAGGGTCATCCACAATGCCAACGTTGGCTCCGACACAAGTAAACGACAGAAGCCCAAGTCCGTCGATGAGTAAAATAGACAATTTGTTAGCAGATTTTGATCCATTTTCAAACGCTCCACTTAGTAATCTTAACACGCCACGATTTCCAGTCGATCCAATTTTGAATAATAATAACAAACCATTAGGAGCTAAACCCAAGATGAGAACTATGAATAAATCGCCTATGGTACAACAACAAAGTTTAGGAACAAGGGTTAATCCAATGTATAATAATTTAGGTTTTGATGACAATTTCACGCCTCCTCCAGTGCAACGTCATAATCCATTCGACAATCTTCAGGACTCCGCATCAAGATCGCATTTTAACCCAGGTTTCTATGATATGGATTTAGCCATGAATCCAGGTGCAATGGATTCTTTAGACCCATTTTCACCAACAAATTCACAATTTTCTACTACTAAACCAAACGGATCAGCATTCCATGGGTTAGATGATCTGACCCGTCCCGACAGCGGACATGTCTCCGGATCGTCGTCTTCTCAGGAGCATTTATCTCAAAGGACAAGTAGCTCAGTCAGCAACAGTAGTAGTGGCAATGCCTCATTCTTGACATCATCACAGGAAGAAGCCTCTCTGAAGATGGCAGATGGTCCCATGGAGAAAGCTCTTCAGGAGAAGATGCCTAATGGCGGAGTCAGGTTACCCAATGAGAATTTGTCCAACAGCGCTGAGACATTGAATCTATATGCAGAGAAGGTACTGTAGAAATGTTTTTTTATAATTACGATCCAATTTTAAAGTGTTAGCTATGTTTTTGAATTTTCAAGTTTAATTTATATTAAAATACTATTTGTTTATTCTGGCTCAGTCTTACTGTGAAAACTTATTTGAAGGGTTATAAGATTTCTATTTCAAAGACTTAGAATACGGTCTATCTATTTCCGAAGCACAGATCCAGATAAATGTGCATCTCCGAGATCCAGATCTGAAATCGAGATCTAAATATTCTGCTTTAGGGAAGCTACACAGGTGGCAGCTGCTCTGATCCGGATCCGATGCCTGTGTAGTCACAGTCTAGATGCAAAGCGGCCGACGGAGATGCGTATATCTTGATCGGTGTTCCTGCATAGATAGCCTCAATGTTTGTATCACAAGTGGAGTATGTTTTATTCTAGTAAATTAAGAAAAAATATCTCAAAAATCATTTTATTGTATGCTATTCTCCATAAGCCCAGGAATACAAAACCAATTTACTGCGTAAACGCCCCTGATGCAGTTGCACATCACTTGTTGTTGCTTATGTTTGCGCAGTCGTGAATTGCGTTTGACAGCGTAGGTGTGAATCTTGAAATATTTGCGCAAAGATGCTGCGTAGTTTGGTTTGTGTGATGATATATGTTTTTAGCATTGTAACTGGCTAGACAAATTCTTTATACAAAACAATATGAAACTGGGTAAATGGTTACCAATAAGTACATGTTTCAGTATACAGTATCAGTTTATTGCTTGTCGCTTCCAGAGATTAGCCATTACGGTTAGCACTTACATTAGTTTGTTTGTTTGTGACACATGCGTGTTCATGACAAAGTCATAGAACACTAGACTTATGCAAAAAGAGCAAGTCTGGATAGTCCACAAAGGACTAGTGAAAACACCAAGCTGGCCACCAAAGGTCGCTTCCAATCCATCCAACTTAGCAAGAAATGGTGTACAATTTTACTTTTAGCCAATCCTTTGTGAGAAAATAAACTGGAAATTCTGATCTCACACCCTGATGCAAAGACTTAATTCGCATTGATAGCTAATGAATTATGGCTTATTCAGAGTCTGTGGATATGCATCGATCAATGCCCATTGACGCGCAGTCTTTAACACGCGCTATTCCTTGTGCAAAGCGCATGTAAAGACTGCGCAGGAGAACAATTTTTGTGGAAAGGTGTTAAATAAACGTAGTATGTGGCAGCTACATCTTTCTTGCAGCAATGACAAATTATATTGACTCAATTTTGTCTTCTTTTTGCAGGATGGAGATGTAAGCAAAACCACATGGATGAAGAACCAGAAGACAAAGTTTTCCAAATTTCTTAGAAAAAGTAAGGATTGCAATTTTCACATTAAAAACAAAAACATCTTAATATTAATTATGAGTGCCGCCACAGCAGTAGGATGCAGTTGTGGGCTCCAACATGTTGCTCATTGTAGCATATCTGATGTATACTTGTAAGTATACTCTTAGTTATGAGCTAAGGTGAAGGTATGATATGAGAATTTATCGACTGCGAAGTGTCATATCCATCCAAAGTGCAACAGAGCATGGATGTGACACTGAGCAGGTGATAATTTCTCATACCATATCAATGCTGAATCTAATAAGAAATGTATCACGCCACTAAGTCAATTTTAATCATCAAGCTATTCATTTATTTCATTGCTTTTGCCTTGTACCAGTTGAAGGGTTGTACCCGAAATGTCATACCAATATAAAAGTTTCTGCACTGCTGCCATCACCCGACTGGCTTTTTGACATTATACTTTTACAGTACCATGCAGTTTCATTGACTTTATTCATTTATTTATTGTTTCTGAAATTTAATTAAGCTTTATTTCACAAATGTAGAAATGTATAGACTTCTTTTTATTAACATTTCAGTCAACATAGCACTGCACATCACTATAAATTTTAAATGTTTTGACGCACTCAAGGATATGATATAATGTGTCTTGATGTACTCAGGGGTATGATACGAAATATATTAGATTGCCGTTTTTTCCAAATATGGTAATATATCCCTTAGTGTACACGAATTCTGCAATCTCATTGGTCAAACATATTTTAGACAAAACCCGCATTCATGATTTTCTGAAATAAATATATGCCAAACCCTGAATATATCCCGTATTCCGTAACTCATATGCATACACAAACACTATATTGCTCGTTATCAATTGAACTAAAATGTGTACATGCTTCTTTAAGTTGCTGCGTAAGAGTGTATCGCATATGGAACACAGCGTCATTGGTCCTGACGCAAGCGTACACGCCTAGATCAATACATGCACACCCAACCAAGCGTGCGGCATGCCTGTGACTTGGGGCTTTCCATGCTTTGTTTATGATTCAAAATTTGTTTTTGATGGTAAGTTTACCAACAAGATTACAGAATTCATGTACACTTAAAAGGATAAAATCGTTGCCCCCTGCTTGTTCTCACGAAATACGGGGCAAATATCTAGGGTCGGGTGCAATATTCCATTCGACCTATCGGCCTCATGTAATATGGCACTAGACCCTAGATATTTGCCCATTTTTCGTGAACAAGCAGGGGGTAACTAGTAGTATTCTCTTAGTGGTATGTTAAAGATATGCTATAACAAACAATTTAGAACCAACAACGGCATCCTTTTGCATCAGCAGCACAGATATCAGAAATTTGTAGGCCTTTCATGACGGACAAGTCAAAGTGGTAACTGCACTGCAGAGTATTTCCTAAGGAATTTTGTGCAGTCCAAGAGCCATTCTAAAAGTTTTTGCATGAGGAAATCGGCTGTGTACGTAATTTATGATTCTACAGGGTAAAATATAAAGCAAACTATCCTGACAAACTTTTTTCCAACTGTTGCTGTACATGTGTTATTATTCTCTTTTCTTTTTTCCAAAATAGCAGCTAAGAAGCCTTCTTCAAAGGACAGCCCAAATACAAGATACGACGCAAGGGAGTTTCAGTCACATAGAATCCAAGATATGGGGACAGGGACACCGGAAAGAAAAGACTCTGATCCTATTCGAATTCTGTCCAATCCAGTGGTCGCTGATCCACTCAAAGAAGGTAAGCTTTAAAAAAATGAAATATTTGAAACCCCGCCCTAAAATCAGCGAAACAAGTAGTTTTTTTGTGTGGATGATTTTAAATAGGAAAACAATTACGCCGACCGACCTACCCTAGATTATATCAAAACGATCCGCAATAAGCTATCAAGTATAGGCTTAATCGCTAATGCGCCTTTACTATTGAATGTTATCCGTTTGTCGAATGATCAAAAGAATAATGATCCAAAATTGTATACTTAAGCTCACTTGAAAAAAAAAATGAAGGTAAGCTATAGCTTGAACTCTCATGCAGTGTGTGTGACATTATTCGGGGTCCCCAGCCCATCAGGGGAATCAGGGATAAAAATTCAACTTTTTCCAGTCAGGGAAAGGTCGGGGAATTTGGTAAAAATGCCCCAGATCAGGGGAAAAGTCAGGGAATTTTGATTGGCCCAAAAATTGAAAGTAGTCATACTTATTTTCCTCAGTGCATCAGGTCTCTGTAATTCTAGGTTCATATGTGTGGTCTTCGGATTTTAAAAGTATCCCTTTTTTGCATTTTCTTATTTGTAAAAATAATTATCATGGAGTTTTGAGAATAAATCAGGGGAAAATCAAGGAATTTTATTTTAAGCTTGAAAAGGACACTTTGCAAATTTTGCTAAGCAGGCATTTTGATTAGGATTTTATTTTGCAATTAAAACAAAATTATATTGATATACAACTTGGAAAAATCATAGTTTAGATATTCGATTATGGCCCTTGTTAGTAATCTTGTTGAAATGTGTCTTTGATTAGCCGTTCTGTCTGCTTGTTATTGTAGATGAATTAAGATCTGCATCTGTTCCAATTGCCAGCAGTGAGGATATTATGGACAAATACAGGGAGATGAGTCAAGCTAGGTCATCAGAGAATTTGGATAGAATAGGCCAAAATGGTAAGTTACATAAACAAATACAAGGAACTCAGTTAAGCTAGGTCATCAGAAAACTTGGATAGAATAGGCCAAAATGGTAGATAATTCTCTTGCTAAATACAATTATATATACAGCAATATTGCTCCTGAAGTTCTCCTGAAGTGTTTCTGCATTTCTGCAACATGTATTCAAGTACGCAGCCTCGGGTACCTGGCAAGCGAACATCTGTGTTTTTATGCACTGCTTCCCACATGCAGAAGCTCTATACATCATTAAAGGCTGAACAAAAATGTATTGGTCAATATAAACAAAAATACAGGGTGAGGGTTGCATTTACTAACACTGTGGCCCTGCACTCTGAATTTTTGTCAACACTGTCCCATAAATGTTTGCTTGGCCTATGGTACTCAGCAGGTTCATCACAGGGTTACTGTAAGTGACAGCAGGTGTGCATTGGTGATTCTCTGAAGGATAAATCATGGGTAGGTGCTAATGTATATTCCCTCAGAATTCCCGCCCTTATAGTATACAAATATATACTGACTTTAAGGTCTCTGGTTAAAACTATGGACCTAAAGTGACTAAAATAGCTTAATTTTAGTCACTGAAGGACCATTAGTATTAAACTATGATAGTTTTAATCAAGATATCTGAAAAATAATATAATTTTTACTTGCCCAATGGTCTAATTTAATCTTATTAAAAAAATGCACTAACAAATGATATAACCATGAATGCAAGGGATAGGTTAATGCGCGTATTGGCTTGCGTGTAAGTTTGTTGCGCGCATAAGTCCGTGCGTGAAAGTTACGCGGCTATGAATTGCGCAGAAAACCCGTAAATAGTCTTTCAAAAACCGTAAATAGTCTTTTAAAACCCGTAAATAGTCTTTACAAAAGAAATATTTATGGGTTTTTCTCCAGATGGTTGAAAGTATTTGAAATAATGTCAGGGTTTCAACACGCATAAATTTATTAATACAGTATTCTGTTGGACGCACTGATGTCACAGACTAGAATCCTGTCTTCTGATTGGTCAATTGAGGATGTTCCATGTTACTCCCTGGCGTGAAACATTGCATTGGAGGGGAATGACAATGTCTACAAAATTTATCTTTGCAGCTTAATTATTTTTCTATCAATCCCTTTCTTTGATATATTGTGCATAAATGTGTCCTCCAACTTTATTGTAAGAAAAATTTAATGAATCAGAGCAGAAACATACAATATTTTGGAAATATTGATTCATTCCATAGACATCGCACAGTAAGTTTCACGCTAGTAACAATGAATGAGTATGCCGAATTCAACAACTGCGTCCGACAGAATATAACACCAATTGTCAAAGGAAATTGGCTGTGTATGGTCAATTTTCATCCTGTTCTGTTGCTCCCCTGATTTTTGAGATGTTATACTGGGCAGTATAATATTACAATGTTTAGACAGCCAGATATTTTTTAAATATTAGATGAAGTTGAAAAATAGGTTTGTAACATTTGATTCACTTTCTACATGTTAATAAGAAAGCCATTAATTTTGTAATTTTTATCATAGAATCTCCAACTGATGACACTGTAAGCAAACCAGACTCTTCCGGATCCGATCCTCTTTTCTTGGACCCTGAGAATGTAGAGAGCTCTTACGCATTTACCGATGCTAAACGCAAACTCCGCATGGTGTTAAGAGCTGCAGACTTTCAGACTCTTCCCTGGCTGTGTAACTTCTCGCCATCAGAGGCTGGCAATGTAAGGGGTAGAGATGGCGGAGATGGGTACCCAGAAAATGACTTGGTGGCATTCTTGAAGGTACAACTGGCAGAGGCAATGAATTTGCAAGATAAGCATTTGTTTGCACAGCTTAGAGAAACGTTGAGATGTGTGCAGAACTTTGATAATGAAAGGTGAGTTTGTCTTTTTCCTTATGGTTTATTCAGAGTACATCACATTGAAGTCTTTTCTCACTCACTCTATATGTGTATTCTGTATGTAAAGACTGCGTGCTGATGGGCTACAATTGATGCATATCAACAAACTCAGTTTTCACCATTATCCTGTAATTTTTATGTATGGATAAGAAATGTAGGACTATTAATCAGTTGCATGTTCGAGCCACGCTATGGTTATTGTGGCATCCCATCTTTGTCAAATTGGGTAATATTGGGATATGGGAAATATTACAACCTGAGTGCCAATTTGCTGTTGCAGAGAGTATATGACATCCTATTTATTAAGCCTGGCTTCTCAGTTGATGCTAACCCATAGGGTTTGTATTAAGCCTGGCATTTTCGGGCAGGTTTTCGGGTACCTGCCCATGAGTTCACCACCGGATAGAAAAGCTGCCCACGGGTTACCTGAAAATCAATTACTTCTTTGCATGTTAATCTTTTCTTGACATAACGATAAATCATAAATTATTATTCAATAATCTCGTAATTTATTAACAAACAAAAAGCTTAATACGAATAGTAAGTACATGTAACATGTGTAATTAATGTGTTTATTTCGTGATCAATATTTCAAAGTTAAAAGTTATATTTTTCATTGCTATTTCGGGTACCTGATTCACCGCCCAAAAAATTCATTGGGTACCCGGGTACAAATTTGCCCGAAAATGCCAGGCTTAGTTTGTATGTTGATCAGTTTGTGGTTCCCAGCACAACATAACATAGCACGAACCGGTAACTGGGCAACTATAGATTTTGACGTCACACCAAGATGGTGAACAGGTTTTATGCAAAGTCCTTCTGTAGGGCCTTAGTAGACTATTTTTGTAATTGGTGGCTTTGCCCCTGCTGAAGGCTGGTGCCCCAAAATTAAGCACAGTTCTTACAATTTGATGTTGGCGCTATTTCAGCTTCAAGTCAGTGCATAAAGTAATTTGACTGCAGAAAAGTACATTAGAGCAAGAAGTGTGTGTACATTGAATTTTTTATCACAAATCCAGTGTTTTTTGTACACTAGCTCCATGCATTATAGAGAATAATTCAGTGTTGGGACATTCACAAAATTTTCAACTCGGGAAATTTTAATTTGTCTTGAAAGGTATTAAAATTACCTTCAAAATGAGGGGTCAACCACTTCATATGAGTAACAAATGGCAAAGTTATAGATGAAAAACATACATCGAAATTCAACCAAATAATGCCAAAAATTGGGATCCTCTATGGGAAATTTCAACACAGTCTTCCATGTTTTGACCCATTTTCAAATCTGGCGGGGCTCCTAATAAAAATGCGCTTTTATTTCATAGCATGTGTTTGGTATCATTTGAAAGGTATTGTTTCAAAGAAAATGCATATTTTTTTATATCCTTTGAACTTGAACAGAATTAAAGTTAGAGCTAAAAACTCCACTGGCACTCTTTTTCAAAATGTTACAGCGCCCTCAACGTGATCATATATGAAATACATTAACGTTGTGTTTTGAGAGATTATATCTGGACAAGAGTGTTGTCAAATTTCAAATGATTTTATGAATACCATTTTCTTTTTCTTCCTCATCCAATAGTTGTAAGAAATTGCTGCAATCCTTAAGGAAAGATTACGAGAGGCGGACACCGTATATTGCATACCTGATCAGAAGCCGCAAGGGACTGATTTCATCAAGGGCTCACCTGGTCAGGTTACTGGAAAGGGTCCAGAGGTAAGATTATTATCTATTTATATTTCGTGCATATCAAGGCATTAATAGCAAAAAATTATCAGTTATTGGGTTAAGCAGAGGTATGGTATGGGGAGGGCACTCACATATGTGAGCAGGATACTTATATCTGGCGGTCAGGCTGCTCATTTATTTGATCCCAATTTTCAGCATAATTCAGTTCTTTAGACCCCGTTTTAGAAAAAATTCAATAATTTAGTTCCAACTGCAAAAATTGATCAGGAAATTCAAAAATGATTGCTCAGAAGGCTATTTTTGGCCTAAGTTTTAGTTCATTAGACCCCCAAAAATCAGTTTAGAAGGCTGATTTTTTACACAAAACCAGTTCACTTAATCCCAATCCGGTACTTATCACCTTACATACCTAACACTCGTTTGGTGTTGAGTTCCACCCCTCCCCCCCGTATGGGAAATTATCGACAGCAAAGTGTCATATCCAGGCCAGCGCAGCTGAGTCTAGATATGGCAATGAACTGGTGATGATGTTGCCACCATTTTGTTGTTGCTTATGGAGAAGAGTTATTGTATCTCCAGATATGTTTGTAGGGTAAAGCGCCAAATACACCCATTTTCAGTAGAATTTGTATGTATTTCTTCGTTTTTTTAGAGAGTCAAAGCGCCAATCAGTACTTGTCAAAGCGCAAAATTTGACACGTGCTCCGCTAGTTAAGAAGCACTAGCGTAAATATTCATATGACACAGAGACAGTGTGTGCATTTTATTCCACATGCAAACTGTATCTGCATTTCCAGCAGCATTTGCTGTGACTTGCTCTGAGATACGACCGCCAATTTTTCCATGTGTAGCCATACAATGCAATGAGGTACAATATATCACCCTCTCTAACTAAAAATTCAAGATGACCACCAAGCCGTAGGACTAAATAGTAAGTAGGGATCAAATCAAAATGGGCTCCGATTCACCTTATTAATTTGCTCAGTTCAGAATTGTAATCTTTATTTATAAATTCCAGTGTCGATAATGGATATCTTATCACTCTTATTGCAGGGACAAGGAGACCGTCAATAAGTACTTCACCATGGTGTGTGTACGGCTGTTTTTGGAAAGACAAGAGATGGCTGTACAGAAGTTTATCACTGATTTCAAAGCACTCACAGCTGCTGATGAAAAGGTGAGCAGTTGGAGTTTTTTAATTTTTTTTATAAATGACAGTACAAGCTTTGAATTCACAAAACCCCTCTTGTTTTTATGAGCGAATAGACTTTGGATATGGTTGATTGATATATTTTTTCAATTCATTATTTTTTTGTTCAAAACTCATTGATCTGACCCAAGTAGTAAAATAAAGATTTTCTTACTTCGAATGTTTCGATGGAGGCTACTTTCATTTTCAACGCTTGATGAGTGAGAGGCATTGTCAATTTGCGTAATTTACATAATTTATGCACAAACTAAAAAGTTAATTTAATGGACATGTCTTCCATACCGTTAGACCAACCTATGATACTAAGTGAGTGGGTGGCCCCAGGCCTTAAGTAGTGCCACCTACAATTCCAGTATAAAATATGGTTTGGTTTTATTGATGTTATAGGCAGGACATCCGGGCGTTTTGTTTACATCCGGGACGTTTGTCCAAATAGCGCGGTGAAAACATTTGCCGACTTCCCATTCAACTCAATGGAGAAAATGCCGGCTCGCGGAAACTTTGATTGATTTTAGCAAATTGTCAAAATATTTCGATTCCAAAATCATATGAGATGTGTGGTATTCAAGTCTTAACAAAATGACAAACAGCTCATCATTTCACAGATTTTCGTCTGGCTAAAAAAGAAAGAAAATGACGGGATCACTGGCTGAAGTATTGATTGTTTTCACCGCGCTCGAAGTGCAACGCGAGCTATTTTTAGACCACTGTGCTGCGTAACCGCTGTGTATGACATAGGTCCGCTTCTTCCTATTAAAACATGTTCTGAACCAAATAATCGCCCTTCATGGTATTTGGTGATAATGAAATGTAAAACTGTGATCACATTGTATTGATACTGATAAAGCCCAGGTCACACTGTACCAATAATGATAATGCCCTGATCACACTGGGGATAAATTGTTGCCAGGGCGTTGTGGTATGCATGAACCTAGTTTTAATTGTTGTTTTTAATACTTATTTTTTGTCATTTCAGACATACCTGGTCATGTTATTCATTAGAGAGCTACATCAGTGGATACAGAAAGATCCTATTTGGCAGGGTAAGAATGGCCAGTTTCAGTTTGGTGATGTGAAGAATTTTAAATTCTGGTCGGGAAAGAATGCAAATTGCATAATTTTATCTCAATGAAACACTACAGATGTTTGCAATATAATAACTTCACCTCGTCATGTGAGTACAAGAAAGTCGTATCTGCAATGGCTGCCGTAAGTTATATCTATTTTATTCCTTGTCACAACAATGTGAAAAATTCCTCAAAATGTTCCTGTCTTATGTCAGTGGTTCTTAAAATGAACCATTTCAAGAACCACTGACCCAAGACTGGAGATCATGCAGCGTGCAATCCAAATTTATGACGTAAGGCAGCTATTGCAGATACGACTTTCTTGCACTCACATGACGACCTATACCCCTCAAAGATCTATTTGCATTCATTATAAATACAATTATGGTATTTGATTAACAATTGCTGTGAAAAATAGGCAAGTTTTACTACCAGAGCACTTCAAAACCAAACTGGCGGTTGACCTCCCCGAACCACTGGTTCGGGCGAGTTACTATTATTCTGAACAATAGCAAACATCCAGAACTGCCAATTCTTGATGGTAAGCTGCCTGCTCAGTCCCTAAGCTGATTTCCCATATATTTTCTATGAAAATATAATTGTTCAAATTGTCAGTTGTTTTGGATTTAGTAATAACTAATCTTTCTGTTTTCATAAGGTAAAGCTTGTTTTTTCTTATCATATAGATGCTACTGATAGCCAGATGACAGATGCCAAAATTGCTACCGAGAGAAGCATCATGAGTCGTATATACAAGTTGGCATTATACCCTAACGGAGATGGGGACTTGGCAAGAGATCAGTAAGTTAACTAACCTAATTGCAAAAATAATCCAAAAGTACACAAACCTAGGGCAAAATATGTCAAAAAAGTCATGCAATTAGTTAAAACCCAACAATAGAGGGTATGCAAGTGACATCATATCCGACGCACACCACCATTTGGCCACCACCAGCTTGAGCAGACCACCATCAAACAGTCCCATGATGTTCGTAATATTACTTAAACTTAACAAATTATTACTGATTAGAACAAGAATATTCTCACATACATTCAGTTTAGATTTTAAGGCATGATGTGATTTGAATTAACAGTTACAACTGATTGAGATGCTTTGTTTACTGATAAAACTAGATGATTAAAACAGTCAATTGGCGCATAGTCGTTCGGTATGATTTTGTGCAATGTGTATAGGAGCAACGCACCATGCATTGATAAAAACGTAAATCTAAAACCCACTTAAATGTCGAGTATCGGTAAAATGTCTGAAAAATCTTGAAAAGGTTCCGGATTTAAAAATTAAAAACCTAAAAAATAATAAAAAATAATAATTAAAAAAAAAACGATGTTTGGAC
>JXSR01S014919.1:46921-59952 GCA_000969725.1 Ophiothrix spiculata | reverse complement strand
TGTAGCGAAGTATTGTAGATTTGCATTGTAAAGCATGAATGATTTATAATGACCTTCGTCTACTTAGAAGATGGGTTTGTAACCTCGAAGGTTTCTCAATTGCATAAAAACGCAAAAGCAACTAACTAAAAGCATTGATGTAATCTCTTTAACCTTCTTTGCGGTCGTTTTGATGTACACAGCGTGGGTATGTAGGTGTGTTGGTGGGGTAGGTGTGTCTCGGGGGAGTCAAGTATCATGTTGTAAACAAGCGTGACCAAGAAAAAGGTGAATTAGTGTTGTTTTTGAGGATTGAAGGGTGAAACATTTGACACTGTTTAGGATATCAGAAACAGCGATTTTCAGGAAATAGGGTACTTTCTCGAACTCTAGTGTGAAAAAGGTACCGGTAAAAACCCATTTCAGCAAGGACATATTTTGGCTTCACAAAAATCACCCTTAAGAGGGTTTTCTGAAGAATTGTGGTCACGCCTGCTTACAACATTATACTTGACGGAGTGTTTGTGGGGTTATGAGACCCTGTAAAGTTTTAAGTCGTCATTTAAAAAAAAAAATCTGCACTCTTAAAAAAAGTCGGGTCAAAAAGGGAACATGGTTGGCAGGTTGGGTTAAATTTTGCACAATATTGGATATTAGTTGACAAAATGTTGGGTAAAACGTGCACCATTTACCCAGCATTGTGCCAAATTTAACCCAACCTGCCAACCATGTTCCCTTTTTGACCCAACTTTTTTTTTAGAGTGTGCTTGCCATGAATTTGTAACTTACAGAGCATCTTAGAACTATTATTCATTTTTTTCGTAACAACTTGACGAAATCCATTATTCATAATATGTTTTATGTATATGTAGTACAGAATTGTTGTAACAAAATTTTGAATTTTGACCTATTTTGTCGGATAAATTTTGATTTTAGTATCCCAAAGTACTCTGTGACGTCATAATTACGAATACCTCGGCCGATTGTGGTAATTTTGGTTTTGTCAAATGAAAATATACCTAGCATTTGTTTTAGTAAAACCAAGTAGACAAACACGTAGGAGGTTCGGATGGGAAAAATAGGGGTGGTGGTGCAAAAAATAACAACAATAGCCTCAGTAGACGTGGGTTAAAGGACATGTCAAGATCTTAAATTAAACATACGTCAAATGATATACTAGTGATTCTATTCTATTATAATCTAATAAATACATGTTTTGCTTTGACTTTTAATCTATTAAAGGGACATTCTAACAAGTGGTCTGGACCTGGAGATGTCGGGAGCCTTGGAAATTTCCGTGTATGGGCAAAAAATGAACCAAACGACGGTGGACTGTTTTCAACTGAAGATTACGTTGAAATGTATGTGGGTAGCAAGGCATGGAACGACGAGAACGGAGATGAAGATGCATTTGTTTGTCAACTACCTGCCCAACCTGAAGCACAGTGTAGCTGCCCATCCTGTCCGGATCCTGTACCATGTCCATCGTGTCCTGACTGTCCCCCAATTTTCTGTCCCTTGCCACAACCCTGTCCTGCTTGTCCCGTACCAGAACCGTGTCCAATATGCGAGGAATGCCCGGTGTTGACTTGTCCTCCACAAATTCCATGTCCTCCACCTCCTCCGTGCGAATGTCCAGATTGTTTTCCACCAGAACCAAAATGTGACCAATTTTGGACCGAATTTCAAGGTTCCTGTTACCTTTTTAATGGTAAGAAGGTATCACAGCAAAAAGCTAAAGAGCAATGTGAAACCCTGGGTGCTGATCTCCTTATGATTAATTTGGGTGAGAACGGAAATGATAAATTCCTTAACGATTATATTAGCCTTATCACTGGTAGCAACAAAAGCAAGAAAAATATGGTTTGGGTGGATATGAATGATAAAGAAGAGGAAGGTGTGTTCATGCAGGGAGATGAAGTGTTTGATGGGAAGGTAGATGCTCAGAAAAAGAAAGAGCAGAAAGATTGTGTGGTGTACAAGAAAGGTGTCTTGAGTCATGAGAAATGCGGTGCTAAGCGCATGTATGTGTGCATGAAGGAATTGCCTGTTATAGCGTTTTAGACTATGAGTAGGCCTAGTGGCGCAACTTAAATTATTTTGAAAAAGGTATTTTATTTATCCAGACAATTGGCACTATGTTTCCAATCAAAAATGAAAATGAAAGTTGCTTTTTTGGTGAGATTAATTTACGGTTGGGATAGACCTTCAACAAGCATTTATAACGGTTTTTGTACTCTAACTCTCAAATATATTGCATAAACCATATTTACATTTTTAGAAGTGGATTTTTACCCTGAACAAATTGGTGATATCGGTTTTTGACCAAAAATGTCGATTTTGGAAAAATTGCAAAAAAACCAACAAAAAACCCCCGTATTTTTTGTCCTAATATTTCTATAGAAAGCGCAACTAAAATTTGCATTTGTGAAATTTTGAACTTGTTTGCTTTTGGGATTTTGAAACGATTGTCTAGGAAGGGTTTTCTAAAATTTTGATTTTAATCTTATTTTGTGAAAATTGCCAGTTTGGTCGTAGCGGTTGGATTTCGTACATTTTTTGACCTAATTTTGACAATTTATTTTTTAAACTAAGATAAAAATGCCATTTGTGCCATTTAAAGGTCTACCCCAGCCTTAAAAGCAAATAGTAAAATGCATGCAGAAAAGTTGAAAATAAATAAATTAGAAAACAATGATTTTCTTGTTGTTTCCGTTCAATTTGCCGTCAAAGTGATCATGTGATCGTCTGGGTTACAGGAGCTACCAGACCACACTATACAGATAGCTCACTGCGGCGTAACATTTATCATGGGGTTTTAGACTCTGAGAAGTGGCGCAAATAAATTGACTTTAAGGCTACAGTGCCTAAAACGTCTCGCTTGGCTGAACGTCAAGGTTACTGCAAGTTTTGGCCTACTTGTACATGTCCGATCATCACAATTTTTAGCGTATATATGATATAGAATCTCTAGTTTATACATGAACCTTTACTAATGATTTCACGCCCATGATCAAGGTCAAAATTGCATCAACAGACTACTTCGAAAAAGTTAACGCCTTTTTGCCGAAACCTCATAATTTTAAGCACTTCGAATAATTCGATTTCATTAAAATTTTGGCAGGTTCAATATCAATATTTGATAATAGATTTATGTATATTTTTGATCATCATGGTACCATTAAACATCCGGAAAGACATTGACAATCAATCAATCAATCAATTTTATTTGACAATGACGGTTAAGGTGTGTCAGTTTACATTCGAATTTCCGTTGTGGAAATTTGCCAAAAAATCGACTTAGCTATAGTCAAAATTAATTATTTGAAATGAAAAGAGTTCCATGTTACTCTATTAACCATTCATATAGATTTTGTTTCATTTTCAGTAAGTTAACATGGAATAACCAGGTCTTTTTCATCGAAAACTTGGGCAAAAACGAGGAAAAATCAAACGTGCACTTTTGAACGGTTAAAGTTTTGAACTCATTATTTAAACATGTTCCTTACAAGTTACATGTCCGAAAATGAGCCCTAATGCACCCATTTGACAAGGTGTACAACGGGAGTGTGGTAAATAAACAACACAGCACAGCCAATAACGTTAAACCAGTAAGGTGCGGTAAATAATGGCAACTACAATAACTGTTCTTACTCCCCTAACCTTTAAAAATACTTATTTCTACACTATTTTATTGATTTTTACTGGATTAATGACATGAATGATGGGTGCATGTGAGTAACATTCTGATTTTGAACCAAATTCACAACTATTTTAACTGATACCATCCAAAAAGACGAAAGAAAAATTTGGCGTATTTTGCAATGTCCAGCCAATGTTTGTGTAGTCCTGGCACCATGACTTGACTTAGTGTCAAGTCATGGGAAATGCTATGTAGTAAAACTGCCATTTAAGCATGTCTGTACAGACCATCTGAGGACGAAGTCCACACCTCAAATTCAACCAAAATATTGAAGCTGTTCACAAATTTTTTTAATTAGTAAGCTCCTTGAGAGTCTTGTGCATCTCATGATAGGTAGTTTGTTAACATTTAGAATCAAAATGTGTGATTTCTGGGCCTAAACTTGCCTTGTATGTTGTAACATTGGGTTTCCGAATTTGACAACCTCAACTTTGTTTACGTCCAGATTTTGGATGATAAATTTCATCTTTGGGTTTAAATTAGGTTTGTAATGATTCTACACTATTAAAAGATGTTGCCTATGCTGAGTGGAATTGTTTTAGGGGTTTAATTTTTCAAATATTTCATATCAAAACTTAGAAAGCTTAAATGGCCAAAGTACTGCGCATTATTACTGTGACCTAGGACCTATAGAAATTACAATGCCCAATGATAAAAGTTAATGATGGTCCTTGGTCACAGCTCTGGGACTAATGTTTGTGCCGATAGTAGCTGCAAACAGAGCAATGATTGTTCGCCTGCTTGCGAGGGTTTATAAAACATACAGGAGATTGTGGTAGTATTGGGTTTGAAGAGGATTTCGCGAAGTGATTCATTCGTTGTTGAAAGTCAAAAAATATACCATTTTGATCACGAATATCTACTGGTTGTAATGATGTGAGACACTTTTTCAGAGACGTCCTGTGTCATCCAGGGATTGCAAAAGTATTGACAGATCTCCGACCGGGGTGGTGGTCTGGGGTTTTGATTGACTGCTGTGAAGTACAAAAGGTGATTTCCAAAAAGTGTCCTTCATAAATAGAGCAATGGATCTATCTCCTTTAAAATAGTTGTTTACTTTTTGCCTAAAAGTGAGTGAATCACTTCGCGAAATGCATTTTTGTACAACGCGCTATACACGCAGAAAGGGGCTTAATTTGAGTTTGGACGGAGACCTGTGGTCCATTTTTCACACGGAGCTGCTCATTTATGAAAACATGCGAACATTCAATCAACTGTAATATGCTTGTTTTATGATTAAAAACCAAAAGGAACCCTCTCTATATTAAAAGAAACTCAATTTCTTTAAATAGTTACATTTTTAATTATTTCAAACATTATTTTAATAATTTAAAAATCCCTCAATGAAGAGTCTAAAGTAAAGGTACTTGAAAGTAAATTTCTACCCAGCACGGATTTTTCTACACTAATTGACATCCCTACTGTTATAGACAATCAATTTAATTGATGCATTGACCCCAATAATAGTTAGACCAAAGTATCGTCACACTAAAAAGATATTTGTCTATCTAACATTTGGACAACATTTAGAAAATTTAAGAAAAACAGTGTATTTTTCATAGTTTTTGAACATGTCATGTTTAATAACTTGATGATATACTATAAACATGAAAAGGCTGAACAGTCATATACTTAACTCTTTAAAACTGCCAATCTTTTAAGGATTGGTCACTCACCGACACCACTCTTCTAGTGTCAGTGACCAATCTTTAAAATAGTGGCGGCAGTGACAAATGTAAAAGAGTAGCAATTTTAAATCTAACAAAGAGTGAAGAATAACTCTAAACATTTCACTCTTTTCGAGTGGAACCCCGTTCGATTCCGCTCTAAAAGCGTGAAATGTCACTCTGTTCGAGTGAAACAAAATTCACTTCAAGAAAAAGTGACCATTCACTTTTTTTTTCATTTGAGAGTGTACAGAGCAAAAATAATGGATATGTTTACATTTTATTCTAAATAATTCGCAGATTTTGAGTTGTGCAATTTTTATTTTGACTTTACAGGGCATGTTCAAGGCCATATACATATATAATTTAATTACTCACGGCAGGTGCCCCTTAACCCAAAGAGCTGATTTATACCAAAATCGCAATTTCTTCAAAATATTAGATAGACAATTATTTTATTTGTGTGATGAAATATTAGCTTGAATGACTGATTGCATCCGAACTCGATTGTCTAATTATATCTTTTCACGCAGCGAGTTAAAATATGGGGAACTAAAAAGCGAAGTAAGACAACTTACGTATACGAAATAAGTTGTCTTCATCTAAGAAGAGGGGGCGGGTGGTAAATACCCGCCCTGTGAAAATGAAATTGACTTGTGTTTTGTTGTTTTATACCATAGTATAGGGTAGGCTCTCCTCTTCCCATTTTTGTGTTAACTATTAATCAAATATTACACCTCACTTACACATACACAGGTTTATTCGTTTTCATTTTTAAGTCACATGAATTTAAAGATAATGAATTTTAATGAAATGGGTAAAATAGATCGTGATATTATCACAGGAGTTGTTTTTACATGCCAAAAGAACTTTGAAGTATTTTTGTCAGGACTTAACGGTGATCCCGTAACTTGCCTGCAAGACTCAATGATGTTTCTGTAACTTCATGAGAGAAACTCACCATTTTAACTCGCAAGCTCCAAACTTACCAATATTTAACTCACTCAAAACATGCCCTCACTATCATAATACATCCAGGATAACAGCAAGAGGTCTTAGATACGGTTGCATAGAGACAGAATGTTTGTAAATATATCAGACTTGCTATGTTTATACGATTCATAATTGAGTTTAAAAAACATATTTTACGTGACTTTTTCCACTTTTTCTAATAGTCATTGTATTAAAAACATATTTTTGTTGACAAAAACTTAAGAAATTTTTTTAGCTTCTGTCAACCAATACTTAAGGGCATTTATCCTTTAAAAACGTATTATATTTATCTAGGTAATTGGCGCTGGGCTTCTAATCTGAAATGAAAATGAAACTTATTTTGCTGCCATGTATAATAAGTCACAGTAAAGTGCATGCTGAAAAGTTGAAAAGAAATAAAATGTGATGACTCACCCCGAAAAGGGGAACTTAGCGACATAACACTTTTCGAGATACTGGTGAAAATAGGTAGCAAAAAATAAAGAAAATAATAAGAATTTCCAGCAGATTTTCTGTTGTAAAATTTGATTGCCTTGATCAATTTCGACAAATAAGGTATCATTTTAAAGCTGAGAAAATGCTGTAACAGATGAAATGATAAACTCAAACTTGATATCATCTGCAAAGTCCTCCCTTTCGGGGTGAGTCATCACAAATATGTTATACAGATTTTGTTGTTGTTTCTGCTAAGTTATCAGTTCTGCTTAAATATCACCTGATGTAACTTTTTTTCATTCAGTATAAGTGTCACTTTGAAGAGGCATGATAAATTGTAGGGTAGTCGTATGTCATAATAATTTCCTACTTATCTTTTTTGAAAATGGATTTTAGAATCACATGTGGTTTACATGAAGGTAAGTTTCATTTTTTGTAAATGTACTATGTTGTTTTTTTATTTGTGTTCCTGTTTGTTCGTTAAAATCGTTTGCTTCTCTTTTATCTTAATTTGTACCAATTCAGGATTCAGTCTCAAATCATTCATTTGTAAAAAGTGATAAAGTTAAGAAGAGGAAGGACGAGTAGGAATTGATATTTTATAATAACACGATCCATGAATGCTTATAGATGCTCAAAGTTAGAGATAGAGCGAGATAGATAGATAAAAAATTGGTGATTCTCGGAGAAGATTTTTTGTTATGAGAAGACATATACTGGTGTGAAGGTAATCATGGTCCCGATAGTTAAAGGTAGAACCCGTCGTTACGTGTAGCCGATAATAATCAGCAATAATCGATAATGGTCGAGATTTTGTCGTAAACAAGTGTTTTTGAGTTAACATGATAAGTCTGGAAAGAGACAAAATTATTTTTTTTTGTTGCTTAACGATGCAGAATAGTGTGAAATTAAACTGACGAAAAGCGGCAACTATATGAAAGCAGTGTAGCTCTGTTGTCTGTTTGATTTCACAATTTTCTGTTTTCCAGAGCGACAAAAAGCTTTTAGCTTTGCAGTTTTATTGCTTTGCAAGTTATATTGACCTCAAAAACCTTTTCATACAACAAAACTGTTGGCGCCAGCGATGTATCGGCGACATGTAACGTGTCGCTACGACACAACAAGTTCCTACAAAATGTGACATTGAAAAACGACGAAGCTACAAAACTATACTAGTATGAATGTAGTATCAGCAGTAGCGCGCATAAAACAACGTATGTCGGCAGATGCCGAGCGATATAATATCATTCAACTAAATAGCAATATTAGAGACTGTCCACTTTTCTGTTCTTTTCTTTCCATAATCATATTTTCTAGGATTTTTGCTGCACAAATTATAATTGCCTTTTAGCATTAATGGTTCAATTGATTTGAACCTTTTTCTGGTAAGTTAATGTCTTTTATCAATAATTTAATAATCGGTTGATTTATCAAAGGGTGAGTAACTAGCCTAGATTGTTCAATTTAGGAACAAGCATTTGTTTAGAAAATAAGAAACATTGGATAAAGTGCACCAATAACAAAATATAACAAAAATCTTATTTTTTTTTCAATTTTTAACATTTTTTTGTGGATGTTTTCAGTTTCATTGATTCAATACATTATTAAGCTTTACGAGAGTGTTTGTAACTAGAGGGGGGCAGTCAAATGTGAAATAGATACGGGTGTATCCTACAGACTGGGGCATTCGGTGCGAGCACATGCTCGATAAATGAGGGGTCATTGGGTGAGAGTTTGATTTTTTGCATTCAGCGAGAGAAAAATACAAAAATATGAGGGCTCATTGGTCAAAAAATAAAGGGTCTTTTGGTGAGAGCATGATTTTTGGTATTCGGAGAGCGACATTAGGCATTCGGTGAGAGAAAAATATAAAATCTATGGAGTCTTTGGGTGAGAGCACAGGCAATTGTAAAAAAATACGGGTCTTTGGGTGACAGCGACGCTGAAAAAAGGGGGTCTTTTGACCCTTACATACGCGTCGCTTCCAGAATGGGACTGCCCCCGGGGTTTGTAATTGTCTTTTATTTCAAATGGAATCAAAGCAAGCCCTTTAAGTTTGCAATTAGAATGTGAAATATAGAAATATAGACAAAATGCACAATTGAAAGGTTGTCAAGGCCATTTCTAAAAGATAATTATGGTAATTAAGACCCTTTCTAAGTTAATTATAGCAATATAAATTTGATGCCATTTATAGCACTGCATTACAATCATAGAATACGTTATTCTGTGTAATAAAGTCGTTAGTTTTCAAAGCCCACGTGACAAGAAATTCTTTAGAGATTAAATTGGAATCTTATATATTATATACTACGAATACAACAACTTATAACATGCATTACACTAACACTTGCACACTCTTTGGAATGATAAGAACATATCCACTTGCTTAAAAATGAAATCCTGGTTTGGAGTGCTATGCTGATGTTAATCGTATCATGGCAGCAAAAATGTGGTTCTGGAGGAAAATGCTTAAGATCAGCTGGAAAGACAAAAGAACCAACCTCAGTATCTTCGAAGAACTGAACACCGAAAGAGAACTCCTCGGAAAAGTGATCCACCTCAAAATGGGTTATTTTGGTCAAATTCTGCGCGGAAGCGGGAGCCCTTAGCAGCACAAATTATTGAGAGTCAATTAGAAGGCAAGAGGAAAAGAGGCAAGCAAAGAAATCAATGGTTTGACAACCAACAAGATGTACATCAAGGAATGGATAGGTCTCGCATTTTCTAGCTAAAAGAACTGCACAGGATAGAAACAGATGGAGGGAAACAACAAGAAGATGTGCAGTTGTGGTCGCCAATCGTCAGCAGATGACGGAGGCAGACAGGTGAACCAGTAGGTAGACACTAGCATCATTAGAGATAATACTCACCATAGACTCAACAAAGTTCATCAAGGTGCAGTATTGTATCTATTGGCAGAATTGTACCGTTCTTGAAAAAAAATGTAGATTTTGTCAAAAAGACACAATCCTGCACCTAACTCACAAAGTTTCACCCACCAGTCAAGAAGGTTAACTTTCTATTTTTACCTGACCGACGCCCAAATCGACCACCTTAGGCTGCGGGATAGGCTGTCAGGAGAGTGTTTTACCATGCCATATGAATATCCAGTGAGCAAAAACTATAAAAACAGCAATTGAATACGCCAGTACAAGAACAGTCCAACTCCACCATTTTGGACAAACTGAGTTATGCCAACCAAATGATACCTACTGTAGGCGTCCTGTGGTATACAAGATGAAGCCAACTCTGCATTCTAACTGGATTTATGTATATAAGCAAATAAGGTCAAAATCCGTGGAGATGGGGTTTTCTTAGACGGAAATTGTAGTGCCACGTGCTCAAAATGCTAGACTTAAGGTATAATTCTTCTGTCAGAGCATACTTTTTCATTGGCAGAGATAGAGTATTCCGATACAAAATGCCACAACACTCGATGGTGATCCAGTTTGCGACATGGGTACATGGTAACTTCCAGTGCCCCAATGAACCTTCAAAATTACAACTTCAAAGCATCCTATCTGGTGGCATATGCCTTTAAACATCTCCGGTACTACAAATTTGCTGAATTTGTGTAATTTGTACTACATTCTCAGCTGTTTATTTCATCTTTTACTAGTGAAACATACATATTTTGTTTTGCCAGTACAAGAGAACCCAAACTCCAGCGATTAAAATCTCCCCTAGTGTTGCCATGGGAACACAAATAATATAAACACATATGCTGTCAAATTGCTATAGTTAATGAATTTCCTTAGGGCAATTAATTGATTGGTTGAACAACTCCTATAAAAAGATATTCTTTTTTTTTCTGTATAATAAAATGCTGATAGTTTTGATGGAGTTCGGTGTTCTTGTAATAGCGTATTAACCCTTTCAGTCCTAAATGTGCCGTACGGCACACATTGCTAGGTCATCAGTCTAGTGGCTCTGTGATCTTTTTGTACTGGTTGTAATGTGTTTATTTGGTTTGCTGATAAAATTTCCATTATTTTAATACCAAATTCGACCCATTTACGTTAAAAAATAGTGAAGTTATACACTGATAAAACAGTTCTGTAAAAAAGGGGGGAATATTGACAAAAAATATATGATAATAATATTCAAAAATATGGTCATCAAACATAGTTTTTACCAGCATAGGGAGTAAGTTGCATGAAAACCTGTGCAGTTGGAGTTTCAAAAGCTTTCTTTATTTATCAATCATCATTTTCTACCAGAATTTTTTCAAGATAATGGCTTTGAGTACCTCAATCTACTGTAATACTATAGCAAAAATACCAGGACCGTTGCCATGGTAACCGCATGGCGCTAAGTAACATCCGTAATTAGGTGACTTTGTACAAAATATCATTGTTTTATTCAAATTTACAAATAATAAGTTTACTCTGGTCTCACAGATACTATTTCGTCATTCAAATGACGTTTGCTGACGACTAATTGTCATAGAAAGATGAAAAATGCGCATATTTTACGCGCAACAATTTTCGTCGTATTTGCATTTATTCCGGAACCGAATGTCGTACATACCTGATATTGGTATCAAAATGTAGGTTTTTGAGTTCCCCCTCTGCTCAAAATAATCTCAATACCTCCAGAACTATTGTTAAGAAGTTATACCCCTAGAAATCATGAACATTTATATAGTGTCAATTTTTGATATGTGTACTTTCCGTTGCCATGGCAACCGTATAAACAGAATTTTGCAAAAATATTGTGGGTCATTTTTTTGGTCATACTATTAGGAGTAATAAAATGTATGGTTATCTACGTCAATCTAAAAGTATAAAAATGCTGTGAGCCTGTATCTAAGTGTAGGTGAAAAATCGTTTTTTTTTCTTCTAAAAAATGGCTTTAGGACTGAAAGGGTTAAATAACATAAATTTATCAGTAATAATAGTACAATTACCTTTTTCTGATTGTTACTAATTATGATCAAAATTACATATGGCATTATTGAATATTTTACTCGCAGAGACTAGACATAAATGAACAATGATATAAACTGCATTTTGGCGGCAGTATGACCGAAAAAATCTTTCTGCAACAACAACATGTATTATAGCTGTTTATTAATAGAAATGGGTCTTTCTTAGATGACAGGTCGAGTATTACATAAAGATATTTTCTAAATCAAAATATTGGAAAAACGGATCATATTGTGTATAAAAGTTTTTTTTTTTGAATTATCAAATAATATGAGAATGTGAACCACGCGTATCAGTATTAATATATTTTAATCTTAATATTATCGTTTAAATCGAGTGTTTCTGGACACTTTTTCTGAATTACGAGCATTCTTATTCGAAAATATGTTATCGTGAAGATGATTTTGCCCAAGAACAACCAGTCGTTTGTAGAAAAAGAACTCTGATGTGTGGTTGAATTATTGAATTTTGAAAATTTTGCCCATTTTTTGAAAGTGAAGAGTAAAAAAATCAGTCTGCTTAATAAAATGTAATTAAACAACACGCAGCATCAAGAATGATAATTTATGTGACAATTCTGCGCCTGTTCCCTGCTTGCAGTTCCGTCCAAACCATGCAGAACTACTCATCATTAAACGTCCCGCGCATGTGTTGGTGCAAAATAACTCCTCATTATCATTTCAGACAATTAAAATATTGACTAGCGGTGTATCTATTATTGATGCCATGACTTTGCTAACCCAAAATAAAGAAAGTAAAAGTAAAGATTCAACCCCTGGCCTGCGTTCTCCAAAATGAATCAAAACAACGATACAAAAGCGTTCAAACCTTTGCAACAGAAGGTCGGATTTGAAAAATTCAAACGGTTTTGAATTCTTTAGATCACTTTTACATAAATGTTAAAGCATTTTTGCGTACGTACTTCAAAATACTGAAATAAAAAGATCACGGTCACCGTGTAAGTTTTTAAGAAAAATTACAAAAAAAGACAATTTTAAATAAAATGTGATTACTTTGATAGCACATCTGCGTCTGCATAATTTCCCGCGTATATATTACGCAGCGATGCGGCGCGTGATTAATCAAACGCGTTAGTAAAGCATGCGTTAAGTGTGCATTGAAATTAGCGTACGCAAAAAGGGTACAAACATATCTAGGAATGTTTTTTTTTTCTTCAAATTTTTGATTTTTTTCTTAGTTTTTGAGATATTGTCAAAAATTGGTCCAAAAATGTCGAAAATCCAACCGCTGCCACCATTTTTAGTGGCAGTGGTAGGATTTTGACCTACTTTTGGCAATATTTCAAAAACTAAGAAAAAAAAT
>JXSR01S014919.1:5165-30567 GCA_000969725.1 Ophiothrix spiculata | reverse complement strand
CTTATTCTCTTCGTCCATCCGCCCACCCCATCCTATACATCCATCTCGACCTTCTCATCTATCTCGCCCGTCTCATCCATATCCTCTGATCATCCTATTCTTTTCGTCCATCCGTCCACCTTGTCCATCCCATCCTATACATCCATATCGACCTTCTCATCTATCTCGCCCGTCTCGTCCATATCCTCTGATCATCATATTCTCTTCGTCCATCCGTCCATCTCGTCCATCTTATCCATTTGTCCATCACGTTCAATTCGACCGTGTCGTCCATCTCATCTGCCTCATCCATCACGCCCATCTCGTCCATCGCATCCATCTCATACATATCACCAATTACGTCCATCTCGAAAATCTTATCCACGTCATCCATCTTAAAACTACGTCAATATCGACCACCTCGTTCATCTCGACAATCGGGTCGACAACCATCTCATCTATATCGACCGTTTCGTCCATCTAATCTGGTCTAATCTAATCTAATCTAATCTAATCGTATTGTCATCAATATCATCGTCGTCACCATCTTCTTCATCATCATCATCATTATCATCGGATTAAATAACCATATCGGTGATTACCATTTCCATCATATACTAAGCCTGTTTGAGGTGGCACGGTATCAACAACAAAACCATCGGTACTTTGTACGGATTGAAGACCTGCCATGTTTAAAGCACGGACGTTACAGAAATAATGTTGACCATTTGCTAAATTTAAGTTGCTGAAGGAATGACTTCTTTTATCTGCAGAAACCCGATTCTCCTGAAAAGTACGGATGTCTTCTCCTTAAAATGAACAAAATATACGTAAAAAACTTTCAATACGGGATGTTCGGGATCTTCTCCAAATTGCTCCTTTAAATTAAAAAAAAAACCCGTTAAGTTGTTTTTTAACCTAATCCCTTTTAATGTAATTCCCTATATATATTTACATCAAAATGTTTGGAATACCTTCTTCAAGACTATCGAATACCGAATTAAATTGTTTATCTAAAGAATTGCCATTTTTAATCTTAACACTTAAGTGGTCAAGGTCCTCCACATGCCCGTTAGTGGTCAAGGGGTGGGGGTGGTCCATATGGACCCAACCCCGAAACAGCGCTTTCGCGTAGGAATTTTACGTTGAAACTCTGGTCAGAGGTAAAGTACTTCAAATAAACTAAAACAAAGAAACAAATTCGAAAATCGGACAAACCGTTTCAAAATAGCGGCCAAAACAAAATTTGCCGTGTCGTGTCAACATTTTCCCGCCAAAAATTTGAAAACTCTCTTCCCAATGGAATTTTTCAATAAAATTTGGCTCATATTTGCAGTTTGTAAGTACAAATACATTTCTGAAATAAAATTTGAAAAAAGTTGTTCGGTTACGATTTTATGGGCAAAACAAATTTGAAGAGCGCCCTCGAAAATGCTTATTTATGGTAATTAGGATGGGAAGGGGTGGGTTGATTTAATTTTTTTTTTGCCACCAGGTGAAGGGTATGGTAAAGTTTGACAAATACATGGAATGTTGATGAAAAATTACTATGCGTAAAATGTTGGGTCCATATGGACCCGCCCCCCTTGACCACTTAAGTGTTAATTAATAACCTTCGTAAAAGCGCGATCTAACTATCATGTATGAATGACTTCTGATAATGACCTTCGTGTATGTTGCGGCCCAATACGTATAAAATCCCATTACGTATTTCGTACGTATTGGGTCGTAAAACGTGTGCAATCGTGCTAATAGTGTATATAACAATAAGCGCAAGCACTGAAACTGCAGAGGTTGCGTTTGACTAAACGCAACGAAGAAGCAGGACGTGGACTGATCGATGTTTTTAGCAGATGACAAGGTGACAAACTGATTGAAAATATGATTTTTACCCGTTTTGATCAAGAGTTGGTCCAAATTAGTAAGAATTTAAATACCGTATTATATGTAAGTGAAAGGAAATACGACACATACCTTCTTGAACTGTTCCCAAGGAGGCTTCATAGTATTCGATCTGTGAACTGTCTGTAAACACATTGGTCCAGGACACAGCAATTGAATCTGGATTAGTAGTAACATCCACGTCTCGATTGTCGTCTTCTGAGAGGACATCTTTGACCTACAGAAATATTGTATCATTAAACAAATTGAAGAAATCAAATAACATTTTTTTATAACTTTTTAGATTGCGTGTTGTTTCTACAAAAACATAGAAACTACAACCATCCAACATAACATAAACCTTTTCTTGCAATACTCGTGAGCATGTTACGCGTACATTGAATTGCACAACGCACTACGCGACAAACCAACGCATCTGAACAAAATTTAATGAATGGGTGCAAGTTGGTATCCAATTTGTCAATCCAATTAGATTGACAAATTCAACACGTATTTAACGGGGAGTGTATGAATGTAAACTCATATGCATTGATTTCTTTTTGTTCGGTGAGGTTAAAAATAGCTTTCTAAGTAGATAAAGTTTAAGTAAATCTCATATTTATACTTTTAAAAGTAGATTAAATTTTATTACTGTATTTTGTATTCTGTTAGAATCACCTTGGGTTCAAGTCTAATTTAGGGATTATAATAAGCACCTGTAGAACAATATCATCAAGATCTACTTACACGAACTGCCCTTCTACGTGCTGTTTGAGGAGGCGATACATCGGGTGTTATTCCATCAGATCGGTATACAGCGTACGTGTTCTGGTCAAACCACGCACGAACGAAGAAAGCGTAAGAGGTATCGAGAATCTCCAATTCTTGACCTATAGGAAATCGAACACATTTTCATATTTCATTTAAATTATCAATATATAATCTCATATTTAATTCTACTCTATAGTGGACATTTGGGAGAAAGTGGAAATCTCCAGTTAGTCAATATAATAAGCATGGTGAGCGAATGTGTCAAATCTTCGAGAAAGAGTGATTTTCTGGAAAGCACTGGGTGTAATCAGGGTTAATCAGAGTTACAGCTCGTTTATATTTTTCATTGCTACAAACCTCTTGGTAGCATGTACACAGCAGAACGTTTTTTCCCTGCATCATGCCAAACTCTGTCCTCTGTTACATCAAAGACACCTTCAGGCCTGTCGCCAGCAATATCACGTAATCCTACGCTCCACTCAAACCTACATAAGAAATATAATAATTATTTTAAATTCGCAATAAATGGTGTTTTTTTCTTCAAAACATGCCAAATGTATACTGATATGTTGACTATAAAATACTTATTAAAGGAAGAAAGGAACAAACGGAACCGAAATAACTGTTTTTAACACTCTTTTCATATAATCTTTGAGTCTCACAAACAGGGAGTAGCGCAAGTATATATACACAAAATAAACCTCTACATTGTTGTAATCTTTACCATGCAACCTCGTCTGTACCCGATACACTCCACACTGCTGCCAACATACACCTCGATGGAGAGTAGTCGAGATCCTCTACGACATCAGATTGAAGGTCCAGCACGTCAACAACATTTACCACAGTATCTGAGTATAAAGACACAAAATAAGCTTGAAGTTTCGTTCGTTTGTTCTACCAACATTCATCAGCAATACAACAACTTGTTCACGTTTTTTCACGTTAAAGCTCTTATCAGTTGCACACATTCTATAAAATACTAAAATTTTGTAGAAGAATGTTAAAAAATAACATAAACAACGTATGTACCTGCTGAATACGTTTGACATGATCCCATTGAACACAATTTATTTTGCGATGCACAAACGCAATGTCCGTCACATGATACGCGTTGACAACGTCGAATTAACATCAATACACCATTTGGGAGGACGTCAAAAGCAGCAATAGTCCTACTGCTTTCTAAACCAACCTAAGAAAATCAAGAAATGAAAGAGATTGTTAAAAGTAAAAAAACATTCTTAGATAATTATATTATCAACGATGAAAGAAACATCTATAAACTGGATAGGGGAAAAGGGACACCACTGTTTGTGAACCTCATGTACATGAGCTAGTATTGTTATCTACAATCGACTGTGAAGAGGTTTTGACTACATTTTCTTATCCGAAGGTTTAAATTTAAATGTACACATTTTTAAAGTTTAGATGTACATATTTATCAAGTTTAGTGAAACAAATACAACCTGGTTCAAGCAAAATAATGTTTCATTCGTATTTATTAGGGTATCTGTGTGTTGTTCTACATCTTATGTTGTTCTACATAATAAATTACTGAAAATGCTTTATTTCCTTATTGTAGAAAGATACAATAAATTTGTTGTTGAATAGTTAACCAAATTATAGAATAATAGTTATGCCATTGGTCTGATGAATATTGAGACATTTAGTATTATCTTTGTCCCGTCGTTGCTTTAAGCATAACAACTAGAACAGCATCAAGCTTAATATATTATTTGGTACGGATATATTGAAGTAAGATTACCCCATTCACAGCCCAAAGTGAAGCATAAATCCGTTGGTATTCTTCAACCGTAGCTTGCAACTCTACTGTAGCTCTTTGTACTGGCCCCTCTTCAGTGTCCATTCCATCAATATCGTGCTCAATTAACAAAAGTCCATCCTATTTGTAAAACAAATAAGCTAGAAGTGAAGTTTTTGCTGTGGACTATTTATTTCTTTTTTTGTTAGTTCAATCTATGAATTTTCATACAATTGACAACATATTGTAAGTTATTTGGTGAAGCACTTGGCGCAGCGGTTCTTTCCTCACCTTGTACCAATAAGTCCCGATGTAATAGGAATCACAGTCCCCTGATCTTACTGTCCGGGTTGTAGACTATTAAACAACTCTCAAGCAACATTAGTTTCACGCTTTATTCCGTTATGGTCTATGGATGGCGGACCTTGATTCCAGGGGGACCTTGATTACCTTTACACCGGGCGGGTTCTATTCCCAGTCCCGGTTCTGTATGTATATTTAGTTTTAATGTCTGCTGTAAAATTATAGTGACAGATTTGATGACATACATGCGATGGATCTTGAGTAAAAATATATTTCAGATCTTTGGTAATCGATGATTGTACTTAGATTTATGATTGTTCAATTTTAGTTGTGTTGTGAGCGGTAAACATTTTGTAAAAGCCTCAAATTGAGACTCCGGTGCAGAGCTTACCTCAATCAAGTTTGCCTCATTGTATCCAGTTCCTAGGGTCAGATAATAGTGGCTTATTCCAGAATGGTAATCAGAGAAGCCAAGCCAAGCAAGCCCTAATGACATGGTGCCATTCTCATTAATCTCCCAATTCATGTAGTCCTCTATTCTTCGATGAACCAAATCTGCTGCGTGCTCTGACTGAATTGCAAAGTACCCTGTTTCTGGTCGACTTGTGTCAACCTTGAAAAAAGAATGATTTCTCCGATCAATTTATACGCTAAAATGGGATATGATGTTTTGAGCTATTTTGCCTATTTTGAGAAAAGAATAAATTATGTGACCCGTCATATCGAAAGGTACCTTAAGGTCGGCAGAGTAAATTACGAGGTATGGGCCATTGATGCCGAGCATAGTCAAAAATCACGTCCCCGGTCGAATTTCTAATTTCAACAGAAACGTTACCTTTGAAGTATATTCTACAATATTAATCAGGTTCCAACATCTAAAACATAAGAAAAATTTGTTAAAAACCAAGATAAAAATCCTCTATCCATTCAAGTTTTACTCAGTACAAAAACTTTAAACTCAATTTTCTCAGAACTATAGTTTTCCAAATCAGCCCGATACCTTTTACTAATTTGGATATAACTTTGCAATCGAGCATCCAATAACCAAAGGCAAGGTGTCATCTTAACGCTTAAAATATAATCTTTGAGATGAGACCAGAAAATTACTTTTGATTTCGAGAATCTTAAAGCAATACAATAAGATTTTGTTCAAAAATGGTTTAAAGTAAAACAGCATAAAATGAAGGAATGTGCCTATCTGAAAGCGTTTTCAAGTGTATTTTGTCAAAAAAAATCATTTTGCCATTGAAATGGAGGATATTACTATCTACCCAAAACAAACCCAGTAAGCTAAAAAAAAAAATTGAAAGTCATGGGCGACAGGGGGCGCTTCATTTTTAACACTTTATATTATTGCTTTAAGGTACCTTTCGATATGACGGGTCACAGATAAGTATATTATACAAATGTATACGCCAGTGTAAACCCCAACTCCAATAGCTCCCTTCTGTTAATTATATATATCAAATATAAATGCATGCAAATCTCTGAAAATGCTTTCACATCACTAAAATAGCATTTCCATGTCAATATCCTAATGTGACACTATGATTGGGATAAAGACATGGAAATGCTTTTTAGTGATTTGAAAGCATTTTCAGAGATTTGTATGC
Source organism: Ophiothrix spiculata (assembly GCA_000969725.1). Taxonomy (NCBI): domain Eukaryota; kingdom Metazoa; phylum Echinodermata; class Ophiuroidea; order Amphilepidida; family Ophiotrichidae; genus Ophiothrix; species Ophiothrix spiculata. The sequence goes on along the minus strand of JXSR01S014919.1, from coordinate 24,255 downwards.
ATTTATATTTTACAGAACTTAACAAAAGGGAGCTATTAGAGTTGGGGTTTTCTTGTACTGGCGTATTCAATTGGTAGTTGCATATTTAAACTAATATCATTTCGATCTTTAGGTACCAATCAGCCATCTGTATGTCGTTACACATCATATCATAGTATAGAGGTTTCCTGTAAAAGTATATTGAACAGCAGCAATCAGCTAATATTCACAAACGTTTAAAGATCATTTAAGGTAGTAAATACAATACAATACTGGCTGTATCAAAATTCTTTGTACCCAGGTGTGTTTTACTTTCAAAAAATATTAAAAATAGAAAGATTTTGATAATTTCAAAGTGTTTGCTATTAGTGAGTTCTAAAATATCTCAGCTTTATCATCTGAAAGTTTGAAGAAAATCGAACACTGTTTCCAAGAGTTATAAACATTTAATGGATGATCGATGGAATTCCATTTAAATACATTATATACTAAACACACTGACCTGTGACTACTGATGCTATTTTTTGTCACACAGCGTCCAAAAAGGGTGGTTAATGCTCTCTTATAACTTCGATATTGACAACCATAAAGTGGGCTTATTTAGTATAATAGTATAGGTAATAAGGGTCTTTCCTATCCATTCATAGCAAAAATAATTACAATCAATCAAGGTGTGACGTATTTATGACGTCATAAAGTACGACCAATCTAAAAATTGCGATTTTTGAGAAAAATGTGAAAAATCAAAATTATGCCATAAAAGTTCTAAAAATTGTAAGTTTCAGCTACAGTGCATTTTGATATTTTTTGAAAATGGCAAATTAAAAATATCCGTAGTGACAACCACAAACCAGCCCCAATACCTGAACTTTGACGGCTTATTTTAATGCTATCTGTGGGAGTACCCTCCAATTTTTCATCAAAATGACCGCAATGGATTCATTTATAGTTGCTTAATTGCCCAGAGTCAAAAAAATAACCTAAAGGTATATGGTATCCATCAATTCACTGTTCAAACACAAGCATTTCGACAAAAACACTATCTTTCTTTAAGAGCGTATAATTTCTGAATGCAACATGCTATTGCTATGAAAATAACTACACAAAAATTGAATATTTAAATATTGTAATCAAAATTTATTCCCAACATTGTGAAAAAAATCCGAAAAGTGTACAACATCTGGTACAAAGAATTTTGTTGATACACCTTGTATAATCTTAATCGTTCATTAAATGTTCACTTTCGTTCAAATTATCATTACCTTAAATTCCGATAACTGATTGTGGCTGCATAGGCTTGCTCCATTACACGCCATTACCGACACCTCATATAGACTCCCATCGTGAAGATCTAGGTTAGTAAATGTGTACTCCGTAGCTCCCCCGGATAGCTGAATATTGGAAAAAAATTGCGCGCATAAAGAAAATGATATTGAAGGCAGACTCACACTATGACGATAAGGAGGTAATGGCAAGCGACGTAAAGCTACGAATTTCGATTTTCTGCCAGTAATCATGTGTTACCGTCACTAATTTGCTACCTACCGCTGACTTCCGTTGTTAACAGTCTACTGTCGTTGCTTTACGTCAATGCCTCACATTCGTCACCCCTTGTGTGTGAGCCAGATTTTATGCAATGATCCACGTTATGAGCATGTTATGATAGAATGCATAGAAAGCAATACAACATCAGCACCAACTACGTTTTTCACTGATTCGAACCTATGGCTTTTATGTAGAAAATTGATGTATATACAATAATTCAAAGAGGCTGGAGATTTTACTGCCACTTCTATAAATTATATCTGTAAAACATCTAAATTGGCGTTTAAAAAAAACTCAGATAAATCAAATAGATAGCTAAGCTTTCGACACTCTGGCGGGTGTCATCTTTAACCTACGGTAGTGTCTAGTAACTCAAATAATATCACTCATGGCTAACACTGCTTACCTTAACTGGTTGAATGTCAATGTCATCATTGTGTTTTGCTCGGACAGACAAATATTGTGTTGCTATTCCACTCTCTGCATCAGTGAATTTCCAACTAACGGCAATAATGGATCGCAGTACCTGTATCATATGATGGGTATTAGAACATACAATGTATATCGAAAGCATTATATGATAGCAAATTGAAGCTTATTTTTTGTTAAAACATTGCATTACTCTCGTTTTGCTGATTTATAACTGCTATTTGAAGAAGTTTTAGACATTTACAAATATTTTTGTGCAATGGTCATGGTTTTCCAATTTGCTCATGTTAAGAAAAAACCCTCTAACTTGCAACGCAACATAAATGTGCAGTTTTACACTGTTATACTGTTGGGCAATTTTTTAGCGTTGGTTAAACTATGAACAACCCATTTGTTGGGTAAATAATATTAACCAACTGTTGGTGAAATTTTACCCAATATTTTGGTAATTAGCCAAAACTTTTACCAAACAGTTAGGTAATTAGCCAACATTTTACGCAACGTTGGTAATTATTTACCCAGAAGTTGGGTTGTTCATAGTTGAACCAACGTTGGGTAAATTATTTGCCCAACGTTCTAACAGTGTACTCGAGGTTATTATTCTTAGTCATTTCTGTTTGCAGCTGACAAAAGAAAAATGTTTCTTGAAGTAACATAGGAAAATTAAACTAATAACTGGAATCATTACCATCCAAAGTTACTGATCGAGGATCAAGAAAGAGAATCTTCTTGCGAAAAATAATTGCAGTTCAAGTTTGACACGTACCTGGGTGCCATCGACAATAACACCCTGTGTGTTATCTTTAGTCAGTGGCGTTTCGATAACTGGTGGTGTTGAATCGATCTGAAATCCGTTTGAACTACGCTCAATCCACAGACCAATTCTGTTATATACCCGTACTGTGATATAAATCGTGACTCCCAATGGTAATTCGCTTTCCAATATTGTAAATGCATGGTCTGATAGATGTAGTCTAATAGCATTCATTACGTCACTTCCTCCTTTTGTAGTACCTGCTCGCCATTCATAATGTGATATCCCAGACTGGGGGTCATGAAAACCCCACCAGTGAGCAGAAATCGTTTTTCTGTGAATTAAAAACAATGTGTTGATGTTAACATTTATTGCTTAACAACGGGGGTAATGAATCTTAGATTTGTTATCTTTATTTCTGCTAATGTTTACGTCTAATTAATATGGAAAAGTACAAGTTTGTATATTATTCATTATATTTCTTGATAACATGTCTTTCCCTAAGTCAGTAAACTTTAAAAATACGGTTGAAATATCTAGACGCGTGAATAATCGGGTTTTAGATTCACTCTCTCATTTTGGTTTGCCGTGTTTTAACTGCGAAGAGTGACAACACCTTGCTTTCGAAAGCGACTTTATACTTGAATCATAACTGTCGCATCATGCATTAAAACTATTAAAGAGACAGTGAGCTTTCGTGAATCAATTAAACGTTATACAACCTTGAAACCTGGAATCGTTTGTCTGGTCCAGAAGGGCCATCGTACACATGTCCAGCGACAGGAGGTGAATCATCAACTAAGATGCCGTCTGACGTCACGGAAGTACAGAGATCAGCAGCATTACAGGCCTGCACCGTGTTGAAATATACAATGCCCGGTACGAGGTTCAGATAGTCAGCGATAGAGTCTAATGAGGAAAATAAGATTTGTTTTGTTTTATTATTCAACCTTTATGAAGCATCAAGAATAACATAATCAGGAATCAAGGATAAATCAAGATAAGGAGGCAGAAAACTAGGCCAAAGAAGAAGAAGAAGTTGCCCAAAGCATCGAAGGGACATATACAAACACTGAATGAGAGATGGAAAAGGTGAAGCAGAAGACAAAGCAAGGAAAATCAGAAAGGGAGATCAAATGAGTTACTTTTTGTATGCTCATGGGTGTTCCAAAGTAACGTTTGTGACCAAAAAAATGGAAAATTTCACTCTTAAATGGCCACAGAACCTAGCATAAACATAATATCAACGAGTTTGTTATTGATAATGGCGCTCACAGGTGGGATCAACACATGCAGGTGTTTAAAGATTTAAATAATTGCAAAGATACTGAACAAAGTTCATGTAACGTTCGGTAACGTTTGTGACATCGCACGGAAATGGTTTTTTGCTCCAAATGACTTCAAAAGTAAAAATTATCTGACATGTTAGCGAATTTTTTATTGCGCTTTTAACAGATGATGGGTAACATATTAACAAATAGTTCATAAAAGTGGCAGGGAATTCTATCGTCAGGATTTCTTTTAATGCAATGTTTTTGGTAACGTTTGTGACATTTTTTAATTTAAACATGAGCTCATTCATGCAAGGATAGAAACAATTCAAAATTTCTGATTAGAAAATACTTCTCACGTATCGAGTAACAAACGTATGACTGAAAAACTGCTCATATGGTCGAATAAAAAAGCTGATTTTTTTGCTTGAAATCAAAAAAGGTTCAGTTTTCACTGGATTGAGCTTCAACTGTCTACGATAAAGTTTTACAGCAGTTTCTAGGGACCACTTCAAAACTCAACCGGCGGTTGTCTGTCGGTTCTGGGAGTTTGGTTGTTGTTTATTCTGATTGAACCGCCCATAACCGGCAAGCAACCGCCGGTTGAGTTTTAAAGTGGCCCCTTAATTACAAAATATATATATTTGAAATATTAAAATATATATTGCTAATTTGGTTTTGTAACTTAGTATACTGTAATATTTTAGAGGAGTATGAATTAAATCGCTCCTAAATGTCAAATACACAAACTTGTGAAAACAAGCTGACATCTAATAATAGCTTATTCTGCATTTTTCATATTGAAGAATAACAATATAATTATAGATAACATAAGAAATACGCTTAAAATTGTAATATCTGAACTGTACATTAATACTTTAATTGACAAATTAATACGCTATGGCCACGCGCAAAGCGCTCTTCAAAGACTCCTCACTCTAGGGCTCTTAATGCACTCAGTGGCTTTGCTTTAATGACACAAATAACAATAATTACCTAGTCTTTTTCAATAATAAATACTACAACGTTTAGTAACTCAATATAATTTGTTTTTGTTTTTTAATTTTTAAAAGCTTTATCACTGGTACATAATGTTTTGTCATAATATTGCACATAAAATGTTTACGATCTAACCCCCCTTGCATTTTAGGTGGGCCAGTCTTAAAGCTTGTCCTTACCCTGAGTCTATAGACCATATCTATAATTGACATACTCCCGCCGTTGATGGGGTAAATCCAGAGAATCGGGCGGGGAATCGGAACTCAGAACGAGGCCAAGTATGATAAATACACTACTTGATCTCGCTCTGAGTACCGTTCCCCGTCCGATTCTGTGGATTTACCCCATCAACGGCGGGAGTATGTCAATTATAGATATGTTCTATTGGCCTTAATTTTTGATTCTAAACTTCAGCCGCTATCTTGTTGTGAACTACTATTTTAATCAATTTTATACTACGTAGATTATATTGATCCATCATATAATGATATTGTCATATCATAATCTACCGTACCATAGTTGGGGTTCTATTTTTTATATACAATTAAGCTGATATGGAATACAGTTTTTGAAGCTTGTATACATAACGTGTAATTGAGAAATGATGTGACTTGAGAAATATGAAAATAAATTGAATTGAATTGAATTGAGTTGAACTGAATTGATTTTGTGATAAAGTGGGTAAAGGTATAGCCATGATATCAAACCTGTTTGTAAGCCAATGTTGTGCTCCATTATTACATCATCACATCCAGGACAAGATCCAACCTTCCACCAGTAACCAATAATAGAGCTATGGGGATCGTGAAATCCTTCCCAAAATGCATGGATAGATGAGGTATCTGTTTGAAAGTCCTGGTCCTTTCTGTCAAGTGTTCCTGCCTCAATATCTCCGTCATAAACCTGCCCTTCGATTGGTTTAGAAGCATCTACTTTATAAGCTCCAAAACTTTGTACGCTGACAAGTCCGACTTTATTGGTTGCCTGGTAAGGTATAGAAGATCAGAACAATGGAAATGGTTAGAATTGTTGTTGTGAACATTTTCTGTTAGAATGACTGCTGGACGCAAGTAACAGAAGAATGACAGTATTCTGAATCACATAGCACTCCTTTGGAATTAATGAAAGCTGGATATATATACTTAGTATATAGGTAAACAGATGCTCGTCAACTGACATAAAAACGGCAAGTTCTTCAAGTATTGAGAAAATAGGTTCGTACTCAATTTTATCATTTACATAAGTAGCCATAAAAAGATTAAAAATATCATAGCTACACTCTTCAGTAGTGAATAACCTAAATAACTTACACGCGCAAGATTGTGTATCCAATCTAATCTAAAAATCATTAAAGTAAAATTTGTGAAATGTGTCGTCATGTCATGACGACGTTTTCACAAATTTTGTGACGTGTAATATTGTTACATGTTATTTAAGTAGTATCGTAGTGGTTATGTAACTTCCCCAGTAACTGGTTCACGCACATCCCCTGACAACGGTGTTTGCTATACTTGTATGTGGTGATCATTTCGATCATGGTTCAAAACTAGAAAGCGTGAACCAGTTGTTAGGGTGATAATCGGATTACACGTAACACTTCGAGACTGAATAATAGCTAACTTTAACTAATAATCGGTTGATATAATTGGTAAGTTGATGTTTCTTACCTGATAAGGCAAATATCGATCATATCGGTTACCGATAAATCGGTACAACGATAGTATGGAGGGTTGTATGTGATGTGTATTGACATATATCATTATCATTGTATATTCAAGCATCAAAATTGCCTCTTTGCTTGCACCACGTGTCTAAGATTGCAAGAAAGAGGTATAAGCAAGGTTTTGCGGTTTCAATTACAAATATTGAGTGCTCATGAAGGCAAATGGATTGCTCCGAAGTGATCTTGATACTATATACTAAATAGTATTTTATCTATTTATTTATTATTTTATTACGCTTTATCACACTGGTACATTACATAAATATATAATATTGCACATAATACAAAATACCAGAACATTAATTCATTAAAAATGCTAAAATTTGAGTTTAAAAGACCAGTGAATGGCAAGGACCATCCTACCAGATTTAAAAAAAAGAAGACCCCCCCCCCGCCGCCTAATTAAACCATGCATGAAAATATGGCAAAAATGGGTCAAAACATGAGAGCCTCAAGATCACTAAGGGGAAATTATTTTTACTTTTGGCAGAATGAAAGAATATTTGTTTTATATACCGATTTTTGTCACAGGATTTTGTTTTGAGAGGCAATAGTAACAACAGAATTACTGTATACTTGGACTCAAATGAAGCAAATCGGTATATACTTTGTATTGATTTGTATTGGGGCTAGAAGGTATTGCGTTCTTCAATGAATATTGCCTCCTTATCTTTCTGACGGAAATAATCGGAATTAAACATACCTTGATGGTAATGAAGTAAGAGTGTCCTTCCTTGAGTCTGATTTCTTCACTTGTTCCCTCCTGCTCTTCTGTTTTAAGGAAAGGTAGAACGTCAACATGTCCAGGATTTGAGCCTATCCCCCATTCATAAGAATCAATACCACTTTCACGATCGATGAATAGGTTATTCCAGCTAAATAATGAAATGCATGTTGTTTTGTTACAAAAGTATATGCAAAAGCTCAGTTTCTTTTGCGTTTTCATGGACAAGTAAAAATCCTTAGGGACCCATCTCCCACTCGACTAACCTCTCGTAGACTACTGTTATTTCTATTAACCTGTTTTTCTTTCTAAAATGAAAAACATTTGCAATTTATCACACTGTACAATTAGCCTTCACCCTAGATAACAACTGTACTCACTTGGCATTAATTGTTGAAACTGATTTCCAAAAATTGACTCCTTCAACATCAAAGTTTTCAGGGTTCTTAATAGGTGGAGTGGAATCAATGATTACCGGACCAGAAGAAACATACGAAGATAAACCAACGAAATCAGTAGCTATAGAACAAATGATAGATGTTATCAATAAACTATTGTAAACAAACCTACTGTTTGTAAAGATTAACAAATTTAAGGAACCTTTAACAGATTAATCTCTTGGCCTTGATGTAAAATGTCAAAAGACAATAAGAGATCGCAATTATGCGATTTCATCGTAAGAAACTGAATAATTCTAAATATAAATGAAATACAGGGGATTTATGGTGCACTTTGCCCCCTGATTTGTAATTCAATGCTGCCTCAGCACACTGTGTAGACCTATCATGCCTATGGATGATCGCTGACCACTATGGATAGAGTAAGCTGCATTACTTTCTACGTATCATCCTGAATTCTGCGACAACCTCTAGAGGCGCTTAACATTGATCAACCCGCATTTAAACCACCGCAGTCGGGGTTCAAAATCGGGACCTTCCGCACTGCAAGCGAACATCTTTAGTAATTGAGCTAACTTGAAACTGGTATCATATACTCCGAATGAACTGACGAGGAGTTGGGGTTCTGATTATGTTTCGGAGGATTGTCAATACCTTTGTTCTGAACAAATAACGTGTCCCACATTTTAAACTCCGATGTTTCATAAGCCCACATGTGCTCGCAAATACCGTTTTAACATTTGTGACCCGTCATATCAAATCACGGTACATGTTCTTGAGTTGCGTGAAACCGATAAATGCCATACTTGAAAATGAACATTCCCTTTTCCCGGTGTAGCTTGAATGTAAGTCCCCGTTCTTATTGTCCGGGTTTTACAGTAAAGTATAGGCTTACAACTTTCACGCAACTTTAGTTTCACGCTTTACTCCGTTATGGTCTATGGAAGGTGGACTATAATTTCAGGGGGACTAAGATTCCTTTCACGCCGGTGACCAATGGTTAAAAATGACGTCAAATGTGACAAGTTGACACTGTACAAGAGATCGATTGATCACCCTTAACAAGAATTCATCATCGTTGTATGGGATAACATTGGGTAATCGATTTTACGAAATGAGAAACATTTAGGTAGGGTTGCGACATTCACCGTATTTTGATATGACGGATCACATTTGCTTTGCAATAACAACGGACTTCATCAGATACTTTTAATTAGTTCAGGACTGACAATTATCGTTTTGATCTATTAAAACACGCCTGTTAATTTTACGCCTTTAAACAGGTGTATAATACGCCTGTTTAAAGGCTGAGAGGGAGAGACTAACACCATCAGAAGCTCGCATGTCTCACCTTTGATCGTTGCATAATACCTATGTCCATTTTGTAGCGAAAGTCCCTTTGCTATGAATCTATTTGATATTCCTACAGATTCAAAATTGTGGATATCTGAAGCTCCGGGAGATGATCCTATAAAGATAAAATAAAATTGAGTTCAAATTGGTGTGTATTGTTTTGTATAGTTACATCAAATTTAGTTATAAAAACTAGTAGGTGTCCGTATTCAGTATTGTATGTACTGCACATCATAAAATGGTGCGACATTACTTACCAATCGCAAACTCGTATTTCATAATACCAGAATGGTGCTGTGTTTTACCATGCTCCTCAACATCTACAAAAGAGTCCCATGTGATTACCATTTCTGTTGTACAAGCCTGTATCAATGAAAAAGCAAAAAAAAAAAGCATTATAATTCTGCTTTCATAACGGTCGATTCCATGTTAACATATGACCGATAATGACATTGTTTCTAATCTGCTGTTTTACTCTCCGAACTTTGAATTGAGTGTCATTCTATAGAAGAATATCTTTAATCTTTAATAAATGTAACCCTAACCAAGCAAGCTTTTGAAGAACACTATGGTCGGTATTCATAAAATGTGCTCATAGTCTGGTCTAAATTGGTGTGATACGCGTAGGCTACTGAAAATGAAAACTTGTAGAAAATGTTGGCTCTAGTACCGGATCATAGCAGAATGGACGGCCAGATATCTTGCTTGTGGGTTGTAAATTTGATGTTTGGTGGAAAGTGTATATTACGAAAACTAATAAAATGTATAAAATAATACCTGATATGTATTTTGTTGATCCCAACCTATCCTTACGTTGCCCGAAGACGGCGGCGTAGTATCAACTACAACGCCGTCACTACAAGCCGACACTGATGGAATTGGTAGAGGCATATTATTCTCATTGACGATATTCGTAGCTTCAGCATGAATACACACTTTGTATCTTCTCCCATGATGAAGCGATACATCTTCAATATTTATATAGTTCAAATCTTGCAAAAAGAACAGAAAACATGGCAAATTTCACAGTCATTTGTATCAAGTGAGTTGTATTAGTCTATAGTTTCTTTCACACTTGCATCACTCCCCGTCTTCTTTTATACTATTAACATAGTTTTATCTCTTTAGAACAGCATGTCTAATGGTAAAACGGTTTGGGTATTTATTCAAGCTCTTATATGCATTAGTTTGTAGTCTCTTGATGGGAAGTATAAGGAAAATTGTGCAACACCACTGGCAACGGGCTACTAATAAAGTTATATACATAGCACCACCAGTAATATGAATTTGGCTATAAATGAACACTTTTTAATGGTGTTTCAAACAGCGGTGACCAGCTCTCCCCCCCAAAAAAAAAACAAAACAAAAACATGTTGTACTATTAAACAATACAATATTCATTGTGCGAGTAATAAACATTTCATCTCGTTAGAATGATTTTGGTCTATATGGTTATAAAAACGACTTAAATGGGTGCTGATTTTATTGCAAATTTGCTAATAAGCTTTAATATCAGAAATGTTTAGATCAGGCACAAATGCAAAATAAACTTTACATTTTAGGGGAAAATATGAAAAAAAGTTATTGCAGCACCAGGAACATATCATTGAGTGTGTAATTTGTGCCAAAAATGCAGTCGCTAAAGAAGCAGATGAGTATCTCCTTCAGGAAGCTTACATGTAGTAGATATGCCTTAAATTGAATCTAATTCTTTAAGTTCTTTTCATTAAACCCTGTTGTTGGTACATGGTGCGCGGCCCGCGGAAAAATCACACCTCAGTTTTGACCACAGTGGTAATAAAGTTTCCCACCACTGAATTTAGTGATTGTCCTCTGTATTTAAGGTGCTCATATTAGCTGCCTTGCAATGAAATTCACGTTGCCATTTTTAAGGCGTTATGTTGCGACAATATACTCATGTTGCTTGTTCATTGCTCAAAAACAGAAAGTGTGTCTTTGTGCAGTAAGAATTTCCTTTAACCTCTAAATTGAAATGTGTGCAATATTGTGAAATGTGGGAATATTGTACGTAGTAGATTGAAGAAAAGAACATAGTTAAAGCATATAAGATATTAATGAAAAAATATATTTAAAATCGAAACCATACACTTTATAGCACAAAACATTTATTCACCCAAGGAAACCAAAGAAAAGGTTTGATTTGTTTAGATTTTTTTTACAAATGTGACGTGTACCTGTGTTTCCGCATCTTATAACGGTGGGATGCTGACATGGTTCTTGCGGAGCCTCCGTAGGTGTAAATTCATAAGCACCAATATCCTCAACAAGGGCCCATTGGTAAAGAGCATTCCGTAAGGTTGGCCATACCGCGTGTATTGCAGATGTAGTGGCGGTATAGTCTACGTCTTGTTCGTTCCATCTATCATTTTCTTTTAACTCGACAAGATCTATATAAAAGCAAATTGAAATGTAACTTAATTGAAAAAAACAAACCCGGATTAGATTTTGATACACACTGCGACTTAAATTTAGCCACGATTTCATTTGCTTTCAAAAATAACAGCATTCTTTATTTTCTATTTTTTACACCTTACATTTCTTAAAAGCAACACATCTGGTAGAATTATCAAGTTTGAACGAATGACCAAGGACAAAAGCGGGCTAGAACCATCCTAAAATATAGATGAAATGATATTGTTGAACCATTCCAAAATATGGATGAAATAATATTGTTGAACCATACTCAAATATAGATGAAATAATATTGTTGAACCATACTAAAATATAGATGAAATAATATTGTTGAACCATACTAAAATATAGATGAAATAATATTGTTATTGACAGTAATAAACATTTTGGTAAATGTCATACTGATAACATGTCTGATGCATCAAACAACTATCCAAATGATTTTTCAATACATTTATAAAAATGACCAAACAATGTTATATCTTACAAAATAACTAAACAGTGTTATATATCTTACGCCCATAATCTATTACTACATCCTGGAAGACTTCCTTGGGGTCCTGGCAGTCAAAGATATTTGTAAATGATGTTGTAAACAATCCACCTTCATTATATCCTCTCAATGCAAATTGGTAACAAGAACTTCGAGGTAATTGTCCTTCAAAAACCGCCACAAACTGTTTCTGCAATACAACAAAGTAACAACAAATGTGTCATTTCATAGTCTTTAACAAAGGAAAGGAACGAAAGAATTATAGAGTCACCATAAATGTGTAGTATGTTTTTATCTTATAGTAGGCTTTATAGTTATGCATCGTATTGTATTTTGTATTATTTATATATAGTTGAACTTACACTGAGTCTCTTACATTAGTGTTGATTTTAGAATAAATATGCGGTTTGCAAAACAAAAATGACAATATTGATATTAAAAGAAATACACGATAAACATACCATTCCATTAGAAAAGAGAAGCGTTTCTTCACTGATCTCTTGCCATTGTGTTACAAAAACAAGATCATCGTGTATCCTTTTCTCCACTATTGTCCAAAAATACGTCACACTATCTTCTTCTGGTCGGTTTACCAAATATTCATTTTCATACTGTTGGAAACTGACAGCTAAATATGTGTTTTCATTTTGAATGACTACCGATGTAACATTTACAAGTCCGGCAGCAGGTGGATTTGATAATACCCAAAATCCATCAGACGACATCGTTTTAAAGCATATACCTACATTACAGAGTTTGATTACATGTCGATAATGGCCGCCAGCTTTCAAGTGCAAGTTTGATTGGCGTGTAGAATTTGTCAATCCATTGTCAATCATATTTTCGGCAACCATCCAACTATCTGCTTCTATCTCTTCCTCGAGACTCCATAACGCATGAGTGATAAAAGTCGCCAGATTTTCTTCTACACTCCAATGTGAAGACACGACAGATCTCGAGACTTGAAAGTCGACGTCATCTTTACACGATGTAGCATACACGTTATCAAAGTGAGATGTTTCCCATTGAGTTTCTACAAGCAATTAAATGAAATGCAACCATGCATTTAAAGTTAAGATAATTTGTAAATTGTAACATCAAAAAAGTACCTATGGTAAAGCCAATCTAAACATATATAAGCTTGTATGTGTGTGTTTGAAACCAATTATTGTTTTTTTCCTATACCACAGGCAAAAACTGAGTGGTTTGATCATCTTTGTCCTTTGATCTTAATTAATTGCATTATGATGTCCAACTTCAGAAAATGTAGTTATGACAATAGAGCTTTTCAAAACACGACTTTCCGAGAATTCCCGATGCTGATTTTACACTTTCCGACAATTGCCGACAGAAAAAGTGCTAATGACTGTGATCGTCCTGATGTGACTTGAAATTCTAAACTTAATCAGCCGATTTCAAATGGAAATTTCACTCTTTGTGTCGGTGAGCGTATGATAAAAAGTTATAAAACCAGTCAAAACTTGTTCAGAATTAGTGCATCATATTTATGGGTCTGGTTATATTTACTTTTCTAATTATTGCACTTAAATTGCAAGAGAATTTTCGGAAAATGTTGTGGACAAAATCGTGCAAACTAATGAGCTTGTACATGATTGGTTGAAAAAATGGCCACGTGATCGCTGTTCCGGAGATTTCCGAATTGATTTTGAAATGGCCTATTTAGAAATAAGTAGATTTTTACCTGACGCTCCATCACAGTAAGTGCCATCGAAAATCTGCAACCCATCAGGGACGCTATCGCTTGGCAGAACCGTTACACCGTCAGACGAAACACTTGCCACACCCGCTTCTGTTTCAGCAACCACTGTGGCAAAATATGTCTAACAAACGAACACAATAGTTAATTAAATAGCTTTGTCGTGATCCATGGCCATGATGGACCTTGAGAAAGAAGCGGTCATATTTTATGCAATAATCAGAATAACCGAAATTGTCTTTTATTAGCCTACGTATTACATTATTACAGATATCCTGGTAATTTTTTAAGTGACAATCAGGCGCATTAAGACTCCTAAAACATGTTATACAGCGAACTAGATCATGAATACATATAACTTATATAAGTAATGGATGTGATAACTATTCCACCATTGTAATTTTTACTAAGCTAACTTATCAATTTTGAAATAACTGAACAGTTCTGTCAATCTATTTCTGTTCTCTTTACATTCATATATAGTAGACGCTATTAGAATATCACTTATTCTGGGGTATATGGGATATGTTGATTATGTAAGGCAAGCCAGTATCTAAAGATGTAAATTAGCATTGTAGACCATTCTTTCTGTCTAACTTTATCAGTGAAATCTGATTTCTATTCAAAAAAATAAAAGTTGCATTATCTACATTGATTTATATAGGTGTTTAGACACTTGACTGCTCCAAACAAGATAATGTTCTCGGATCGCCATATTTTGCCAACATTGTCAATACTTTTCGTTGTCTAAATAGACAATTGAACAGTTATACGATGTTGATTATTTACCTGGAATGGTTCCAAGTTAAGTCCTGTAAACGTATTTTCCAGAGATTTCAAATTACTCCTGGTTGCAATGTCGTCAGCTCCAGGTGTGGAACCTAATGTAACTTCATAAGTAATTTCCAAGTGAGGGTGTTCAAACCCGAACCATCGAACGGAAAAGGAGTCATTGTATGTTTGAACATCAATATCAGGTAACGCCTGTTAAACAAAATAGAATACATTATTTGTTGACGTTACACTGCATTTCAAATCATTAATAATAATAACATGTTTGAAAGTAAATAGTTTGCCATCATTATAGTCTTAGATTATATACATTGCAATTGGTTTTTTTTTTAAATTTTATATTGAAATTTAATCTCTTCTTTAAGGATAATTATGAATTGGGATTATATATTATATTTTATATTGCGCTTTCATTCGGCTTGATAAGATATATTTATCTCTCACCCAGAATCTCGTATTAATATCTTCATCAATCGGTTCGATATCAAACACTACTCCTTCTGCGGGAATCTGGACAACGTGTTTGTATGGAAGTGATGTTACCACGGATGAAAGACCAGCAGAGTTTTCTGCACGTAATGAGGCATAGTACACGTGATATCCATGAATTGACCAATCAAGTGACTCAAATGGCACAAGAATGCGAGTAGTTGCGTCATCCTGGTTAGATTCATACCCGAGGATATCTCTGTAAGGTAGAACATCTGTTCCAAACTCACTGTGTCCTGTTAGTGAAATCATAAAAATCATAAAAAAAAAGACTTTAAAGCAATGATGGATATAGTTCGTTTCAAAGCCGAGCGGTAATTGGCTACACGTTTGAACTTATCTTGCTATCATTAAATCAAAACTGCTCTACGGGTGTTCGTTGAACGCAAGACAACAATCAATATCTTATACTATGGTGAAATATTTATATACTTCCTCCGCAATTGATTCACGTGTGAACACGAATTAAAACTAAAAGTTTATGATTATTAAATAATAAGAATCATATCATTTTAAAATCAAACTCTGTTGAAGTTTGGTTGATATTCAAACTCCACCATACGCATTCATTTCGAATATTTGTTGCAAGCTACTTCAATGTTGGTTCGATACTGATGACATATCAGCGGATGTATACCCGACACTGAGTACAACGATTAAACAAGCACTTTAACCCTTGTTCTCCTGAGCTATTTTTTGTAACACGTTCTCCGAAGGGGGGTTGCAACCCCCCTAATATTTTGAAACGGAACCCCCTAAGAACTTGATTTTGCTATTAATAGATAGGTAGGACCCCCTCTCCTATTCAACGATACCAAGATCATCAAAATCGGCGAAGGCGTTACGTAATTATGACGTCATAAAGTACTTTCGGATTGGAAAATCAGGCAACACTGATTATGGCAAATGTGGCCACCAAAAATCAAAATTTTGCTATAAAAGTTCTAAATAACAAATGTTTGTCAATTTGTTTGCTAATTAAGAAGGGAAATGATAATTTGAACATGTTTTGTAAGTTCGAGTCTTATAACATGCATAATGTTTTCAAAATAGCGACCTTAAAATTTCAGGGATTTCACCAACCCTCCCTAAACCCCAACTATGACGACCTACCCTAACCCTACCTTAGGTGCTACCCCCTAGTTTTTCATCAAAATGACCGCAAATGATGTAAAAGAGATTACCCAAATGTCTGGGGCCGGTTGCTTTTGCGTTTTAATGAAGCGGGGGGAAAATCTGTGGGGGGGGGGGGGGGGGGTTCAACAACCCCCCTCCCATCGGAGAATAAGGGTTAAAAATTGTTAAAGCTAAACCTACCAATTGCGATATAAATGTTCAAGTCTTGATCTTCAGGGTCAAGTATATTATCTTGCTCCCACTTTACGATTAAAGCGTCTTCGGATGCCTCCAAAAGTACATTTCCATCTATTTCTGGCGGTGTTGCGTCGACGACGATCGGACCTATTACCTGGTTTCATGGATTAAATGATAAACATTTACTTAAATGTATGATAAATGTGTGAAGAGATTTTCTCAATGATTTGATTTCCTTTATTCGGTTCAAATTTCCTTTATTATAGTTACCTGTAATTTGGACGTTTTATTGCAAGATCAGACATTATTCTATGACAAAATTGGACATAATTTGGCCATTTTATTCACAAGGCCAGTGTATTTGTGCTATAATATGGTGATATCTGAACAAGATAGGACGATCCAACCTGCGTAAGTTTATAGGATCATAGAATCAAGAAAAGAAAGATATTAAAGATATAAGGAGATTAAAATGTTTTTGCACCTTCATCAAACTGGGCGTTTCTGGAACGATAAAACTCCAGCTTATTTTTGGGCCATTGAATATGAAGGAACAACCATATTTACTGTCCTTATAATTACACCGTGCATGTTTTGTTGACAGTCTTCTTACTGTTGTGGAGTATAGATACTTTTCTCACATACTTTAGATGGCGTTCTGTTGTAGATCCTTAGCATAGTTGCCTAGTTAATCAAATGGACCCATTGTAACAGACACATATTGCGCAAAAGGTCATCTGCACAGAATGTCGTAATATGGTCAATTGCATAAAAGTACACGGATTTATATTACTTGTGAAGGTAGTCTTACTTTTGCACCACTTTCTCATTTCAACTCCTTTAATTTCCGTTTTATCAATATTAAATGCGATATTTTGTTAATAATACAGGTAAAAATACTGCTATACCTTTCTGGTAGACATCTGAGCCCTGTTTGTTGCTGTTAAAGTAAGGTAGACCATCATGCCTTGCTCCAGATCAGGATGATACATGACGTAGTGAGAGTGCCCCTGTGTATTGTGAACTACTAAATCTGGTATTTCGTTATCCGGGTTGCTACTAAATCCGATGACGTAATCATGGATTGAGCTTTCGTTGTCCCAACCATGCCAATATATTGAAACCTTTAAAAGAAATTTCACGGCAATATTAGTTTATTAAAAACAGTGAGAACAGCACAAACTGACCAGCAAGGGAACTTTAGATGGATCACAATAGATTCAAAAGATAAGTAAAATGAATGGGAAATAGGTTGAAAACAATTTATTATCTTATCAACATCCAAAGGGGTATATACGATACTAAAAACATTAAGACCGACGTTTCGGACAGATAAAACTGTTCTTTAACAAGGAAGATAAAAACAAAAGACAACCTTTTGTAGATAAGATAATAAATATTAGTTTAAAAACTCAAAAAATGTAATGATCTGCGATTAAGAAATAGTGATTTAACATTATTTTCTCCAACAAGTTTATATATTGAGTACAGATTTTGAAAGAATCATTAGTTCGTTAGTACCAATTGTAATGAAACTATGCAGACCAACATCATTGGTCAACGAAACTGAAGCATCTTGTGTATCATTCCCCGTGAAATATTATTTTAGGAGATAAATTGTGAGTTTCTTTCATTTCATGCAGATAGGAATGTTTGATATAGTCAGAGGCAATCTGATGACTCATCCATAAAGAAGTGGTAGCACTTGTATGACAAATTTTGATAACTTTTTCAAAGCCCTAAAATGTGTTAAGGAACCAGCTCAACTACGGTATGACAGTAAAGTATATTGTATTCATTGCATACATTCCTTAATGTAACATATTGTTATGTTTTTATAAACATCTTGTCAAAATGTCTTTAGTGGAGACATATAAACTAATCAGCAACAGCTTGCCGTTATCTGAAATGGTCGAAAAAACAACAACAAATTTGAGGGATCTGATTAAAAACAAATTCAATGTGACGCCTTAAAATCATAGGTATGGTATTTCTTATGGAAATGAAGTGACTTACGTGTTTGTTCTTTGGAAGGAAGATATTATTCCCAATCGCATTGCAGGACATGATCTCATCGGGACATGATGATTGGTTCAAGCCATGTTGTTCAGGATATAACGCAACATCATCAATAAGTAGCGCCAAAGTTCTATAGAGCATTAAATAAAATACACTGACCTTTAACTATAAATAAATGAAATCTTAAAGTTAGTAATTATATTTCATTTGACGAAACAAATATTAAATGATTAAGCAAGCTACAGTACGAATTAAGCCATATTTCAGCTTGCTGATAACAGTCTTTATAAGTACAATTGAAAAAAAAATAGAAAACAACTCATAGCTATTATTTTCAGAGGACCTAATTCGTCGTGTATTTGACTTACAAGCATGCCGAGTCGTATTTTCCTGTATCAACCTTGCATCTCTTGCGATCCTTATTTACAAACCAAACTTCATTAGTAAGCTTGTCTTTCACTAATCCTGGTTTAACTCGTGCATCAACAATATCGACTGCTTCTATTTCAGGCGGTGTGGTGTCTACAGTAACGCCATCTGAACATACTACATGTGAGGGCTCAATTGCTCTATTGTAGGCAACTACACTGGCAAAGTAGCGCCCTGGAGCTGGAGCATTCCAACTTACGTCAGTTCTAGACGCAGTGATTCGCGAAAT
>JXSR01S014918.1:39484-51404 GCA_000969725.1 Ophiothrix spiculata | reverse complement strand
TTTCACTCTTTTTACATTTAGAGAGTATAGTATGTGCGGATTAATGTGAATCAAATGTCCTCTTTCCCCTTTTTCCTGTCTTTTAAAGATCGAAGCTACAGTGAATATAGGACTTTTCGAACAAGAGGCACGACGAAACGCTACTCAGTTTGACAGAACATATTTTAATGAAAACACCAAACGTCAACTAGAGACCATACTCTTCATTGGTGATTCAGCAATCGAAAATGCAACAGAAAGAGAAACAGTAAGTTTAAGTAAGGCAGCTTGCCAAATCTATGCCAGTATGAGAATCCCGGGATGAATCCTTTTTTTTCCCTGTGACAGAATCCATAATGATCGATGTGTGTGTGTGGGGGGGGGGTCCTAGGGGCCCTCCATGTAATTGTCAAACTAGCTACACGCGACGGGTCCCTAAGTGGCAAACAAATTCAAATCAATCCAGCTAATTAGCATAAAGTGATTTTTCGAGGGCGCTGTTCATAGTTTTGTCCATAAAATCAAAACCGCATAACTTTTTTTCTAATTTTATTAGGGCAATGTAATTGTACTTGCTATGTGCACATTTGAGCAAAATTTCATGTGAAAGTTCCTTCGGGAACACGTTTTTTGACATTTTGGCGGGAACATTTTTGACGCGACATGGTTTTTCGGTCGCCATTTTGAACGGTTCATCCAATTTTCTTTTTTTTTCTGTATTTTGGTCCTATTTACATGCTTTATCATTGACCAGATTCATAACGGAAGGGTGATTTTAAGGGGGTCTCTAGTAGGAATCCCCCCCCCCCTTGGGCACCAATGGGTGGGAAATACCTTGGTCACTATACTTAAAAGTGTTAAAACACGGGTACCGTATATTATGCGTGGTATTGCTAAGTTTCTAAAATTTGAAAAATTCTAAAATCCTTGACCTTTGACTCCATACAATTGCATAACGTACCGGTTAACGCAGCATGACAGTACCGCGTAATCTGGTTTTGATAGGTGCTCATTTCGAGAAAAGGGTAGAAGCTTTGGAAGTGCTCTGACCTTTGACTTTTCGATCCATTAATGTTGGCACCTTTGAAATTTCAAACATAAAAAATTAAAAAGCTGTATTGAAGACTATAGTTATTTTGTTTATAAATGTTCTAAAATGTTCGACAAATGAAATGAATATTTGAATTTGAAATTCATTCTCTCTATGTTTCAGCTAGTTACAATTAGAACCAACATGGAATCGCGTTACGCTACAGGAAAAGTGTGTCTAGGAAAAAAATGCCACGAACTTGAACCAGGTATGTAGTCAGCAGCTATGCACCACTAGCGACATTCTCAAATGATCTTTATTCAGTAAAATACAAGGTGTCCATGAATTAAGTTGACACCAGAGCAAATGAAGTGATTTGATGTATTTCCAGTATCATCGATGAGCTATCACTGCCTATCAGAAATCTTGTAACTGTCTGGATGATCTCTAGCCGATTAATACACGACGCACAGATTCCCCCTATATGACTTAGGCCTACCACCGAAATACCCGATATCGGCCTGAAATACCCTACATCTCAGTTCTATTCAACGCCAATCAGTTGTAAAACGAAGTGACAAAATCGATATTATTTCTTTCCTCTGTAAATCCTTTGCTTTCTCTTGTGATCATGCATAACGGACACACATGACAAAATATGAAAGACTTAACAGTTGTAATCATATTAACTTGTAATCTCATTAAGAGCTTTTATGTGTGCTCCACGTACGGGCTAAAAGTACGTAATGAACTGACTTTTCCCAATTTCGTTAGAAAAAGAGTAGACTCTAAAACATGGTATAATTATTAATCTGAGAGACTTGTAGTATATATCTGATCTACGAAAAACAAAACAAAAAGCAAATAAATAAAAACCAGATCGTTCTGATGTATAAGGGGATTAATTGTGAGCTAAAAATGAGGCATAGCATGGTTTAAACAAACGCAAGACACATGATATTCAGCTATCAGAGGTTGATTTAAGCCCTTCCCATCATACAATTCAAACTGCCTCTTCCACAGCCTACAAACAGCTCACTGAGTGAACAAACTGCATAGACTTATATGTAAAACTACTGATGGAAAACTTGCTATAGAAAATTTATTATTTTGTCCAACTGTGAATGAAAAGGACCTTCAGAAAGAGGATAATCACAGCTTGAAATCAATGCAAACAAACCTGAGTTGGACAGAGTTTTTCATTCCCAAAATACATTTTGAAATAGAGTAAATTCAAACTGTTTACCATACAAATGAATGCAGTAGTGGAGTGACCTTGGTTAACATTCCATGGGGTCTACTGGTATGTTGCTCTGTGTTATGGGAAGGGCTTAAATCACCCTCTGTTCAGCTATATTCTAATATGGATTTCACGATGAAACCCTTTCAACCCGGACCTTTTATTAAAGTCTCTGTCATAATTCCTCAGGCAAAATCGATCACGAGACCATTTTAAGTTGCAGGGTGTGCCAGGACGAGGAATGGACTTCGCGTTCGTAAACAATGTAACCCTGCACTTTGGATGTTTATATACATCGTCGGAAGAATTGTGCCGAGTGTAATACTGTTACTATCCATGGTACCCCATATTTTCTAACAATTTTAACTGGTTGATTTTCAGGTCTTACAGAAATACTAGCCGATTCTCGTGATTATGACAAACTTTATTGGGCATGGAACGGATGGCGTGATGCTGTTTCTGGACAGGCAGCAAGAACAGACTACAAAGAATACGTCAAGCTGAAGAACAAGGCAGCTGTTGCAAATGGTAAAGAAAAGAAATATGACATGAAAGAATAGTCATTTGATCTCTTCTTGCTAAAGTGTTCTTTGAAACGGATTGTAGTATTTATGGAACTCAAAATAAGAGAGGACATTTTGTCTTTTCAGTATCAGTTTGTGAAAGGCATATTTGTTTTTAGATTGAGCACAACATAACAACAATTGTGTATTATACTTTTATTTGTCTATTTAGATTATATAATGCTTAACACTATGTCTTGATTTGACAATGCCTTCTAACTTATCAGTGCACAAGTACCATGGACCGTTTTGACTTGCTCACCTTAAAAGATATTCTTGCAATCATTTAAGGATCGAGTATTAAATCCTGCTCGTTGGACCCTTCGCCTGCATCTGTAATCTTTCACCTGCCATCACACATATCACTAATATATCTCTTCAGTCTGACATCTCCAATCTGGCTTTTCTTGGTAAAGTCATTGAACGGGCTGCAATCAAGCAATTTGTTGAGTACCTCGCAAAGAATGAACTTTTTACAAAGATCACAATCTGCTTATCGTCAATTTCACTCCACTGAGTCTGCACTTTTGTGAGTAAGTGATGATATTCTCAGAACGCTTTAAAAACAGAAGGTTTTAAGCGATTTTTTCACATCTTTTTACACAATTTTCTGCTTATTCTCATGTTTCCCATCTTAGCTGCTTTCTCATTTTTCTTGTCCTTCAAGATATGTCCCACTTGCAGTCCCGATTTCCCTATGCTGGCTACGCCACTGCATTGGTGGCGGCGTGCTGAGGTGGTTTAATTTATAATCTAAAAGAGCGTGAACAATCTGTCATGATTTATTCTTCATTATCGGACCCAAGATCAATGGAATGTAGCATTCCTCAAGGCTCAATTGGAGGCCTTATTCTTTTCATTAGCTATACAGATCCTGTTGAAAACATTCGCGTGCATGGCTTTATCATGTATTATATGATACTCAACTCTCTCTTATAAATATCCATAATGTCTCTTGATAGAAACACTGCTATTGAAAGAATAGAACGTTGTCATGGTTGTATTCGCGATGTTAAGGCTTGGATGCCCAGGGCTAGGACCATAACCTATGGGGGCATTCTACATTAGAGCTCCTAACGTGACCTGGGAATGCATTGCCACTCGAACTCAAAAAACAAAAACAAAACTAGAACAAAACTATTATACTTTTAAAAACTATTGAAAGAATATCTTTTAAAATTGGCTGTGGTTGGTAAGATAATTTTAGAGTCTCTGATCTTTATCATGTTTATCGCAGTGGTTGCATGTTTTTCATTCTTTCATCTTGGGCTGCATTGTTTTTCCTGTTTGTTTTATTCTGCCGCCTCTGGCACTGTGTATATCATGATATCTGAGACGAGACTCTGGACTGAGTCTGGAGACTTTGCTAGTATCAACATTCATTTTGTTTTTTGCTTGTTTTGGCTTCATATTTATTTTCAGTCTGTGGTTTCCTTTGATTTATTGCGCATTGAGTAATCCCGGGGAGTAATCTTGCTGGCAAGCATTATATATACATACATATTCCTCATGACAGTTCCTCTGAAGGGCTTATGCTGCATGTACTAACCCATCAAGACCTACCAAACGGTCATCTTTCACATGCAGAAGCTCTATAGGCAAGTCGCCAGCAATATGTGGTTGGCTTTTCGGAAGGAAAGGTCATGGAGTATCTGCACTTTAATTATACTTCTTAAGGATTTTTTTTGTATCCCGGCTTTGCAAATTGTTCGAGTATTTAGATTTACTAGTGAAGTGTTATGATTCTGTGAAGGATTGTGTCTTTGTTTTGCCATTTTCTCATTCAATGTCAATGTTCCATTCATATTTTCCAAGAACGGCACAATTCCACCTTGATGAGTGCCACAACCTTTCCTTCTTTTCAATCTCTGACAGACAAACCGGATGCAGGAGCCTATTGGAGGTCATGGTACGAAGTTGAAGACTTGCAATCAGATGTTCTCCAACTGTATAATGAATTGAAGCCATTTTACCAACAACTACACGCTTATGTACGTAGAAAGCTATACAACATTTATGGCAGCGAATACATCAATCTTGAAGGCCCCATTCCGGCACACATACTAGGTAATGTCCATAGGTATAAGTATTAAAATCATTATTTATGTTTAATCTTATTTTATGAACATAAAAAAGACATCAATCGATAAACTTTACTCTGTAAAAGACGGTGTCACACATCACCGTATAGAGCCAAAACGTATGAATAACGTACAAAGTTAGGCTATACGGTGGCGAGAGGTCATATACGGACATATTGACAAAAGAACATGAAACGAATAGACCGTACGACTTGCGGATAAGCATGATAAGCAGCGGAAAAGTTGTCTCGTCTCACTGAACAACGCCGAATGAGAATCTGACATGTGCCGTACTAAACGAATAAATTAAGTATGGGGAACGTACAAAACGAATTAGTAACGTGTGAGTAGGCACAGAGACAATAGCCAAGGTAGATTACCACTTGAAAATCATACCTCTTCACACTTTCCGGTTCGCACTGAAGGTTCATTATAATATGTGACCCGTCATATCGAAAGGTACCTTAAGGTCGGCAAAATCAAAATTGATTTTTTGGTCTCACCCGCAGCTGAGATTTTAAGCTTTAAAATGACACCTTGATTGTGGTTATTGGATGTTCGGGTGCGAAGTTACACCCAAATTGGTAAAAGGCATCGGACTGATTCTGAAAACTATAGTTCTGAGAAAAATCTTGAATGGAGGGAGGGTTTTTAGCTGGGTTTTTTAATACATTTTTCTTATGTTTTTGATGTTGGAACCTGATTAATATGATAGAATACACTTCAATGATAACCTTTCTGATGAAATTAGAAATTCGACCTTGGACGTGATTTTTGACTATGCTTAGCTTTAATGGCCCGTATCTCGAAATGTACTATGCCGGTATTAAGGTACCTTTCGATATGACGATCCACATATATATGTCTCAAGTGCACACATCCCACCGGATGGATAACGGATTGAACGTGTTTCTACCGAATGCATAACGAACATCACCGTACAATCAAAACAGTGTACGTTATTCGTACGTTTACGGTGATGTGTGACACCGCCTTTAAAACAATGTCACACATCACCGTACCGTGCGGATAACGTAGACTGGTTTTGTAATCGATTACATGTATTTCAATTACAAAACCAGTGTACGTAATTAGTTCGTTATTCGTACGTTTCGTGATGTGTGACAGAGCCCTAAAGGTTGAATTTTACTCGATCTGCACACAAATTTTTCATTATCATTTGATCATTAACATTTTATCTACGTAAAACTGCGTTTGACTCCAAATAAAGAACTTCATCACGGAGTTTATGGTCCTAAATGCTAAATTGCACATGTTTTGAATTTAGGTAGTCATTGGACCAGCATCAAATGTTTATATTCTATACTATTTATTTGATCAGATTTATTTGGCGACATCACGACCAAAAGGTTCGTAGCAAAAACAAATTGTCCGGTGGCCAAGTATACTATGTATTATTAGTTCGGCCCTAAGTCAATAATGACATACTAGTAGGTTAGTGTCTGAGTTGTATTTATGTATAAGTATCAGCAAAGTATTCTTTTTAATAAAAATTGAGTGTAGATAAAGCTTATTTATCGTTTAACAATGTTAAAACCTGATCATGCTGATTAGATCAGTAACTATGGTAGATTCTCAAGTTATGTTAGATCATACTGTTTTTGTTCGTGCTTTTTCTGAGTTCTGTATGTAAAGTTTTAAGCATTGTGTTAAATGATCTTACTTTGTAGGTAATATGTGGGCTCAGAGTTGGTTAAACTTGCTGGATATATGTGAACCCTATCCAGGCAAGCCAAGCGTAGATATCACACCAGCACTCAAGGAAAAGGTAATACCGCAATAGATTTTTGTCTTTTACTAAAAGCAAGCGTGATCAAACCACATATTTTATATTCTCAATGCATTTTGCAACTAATTTGATGGTATTCTGGTATGTGGACAAGAACTATTTTTTCCCTCAATCTAGTGTAAGCGAAAACGTTAACATAAACATTTATTATCCGTGACAGTATATGTACGTGTGTACCTGTTTAAAATTTCAGTTATAAATCATTCATAGCAAAGGTAGTGACACCAGCACTGAGTGACACCATCGTTCACAGTTACTCAGCATGGACTCGGTGTGCAGTATTGTATCTATTAGTAGAATTGCGCAATTTTTAATGAATTGAACATTGTCATTGAATGCGAAAACTTTGGCAAAAACACGATCCTGCCCTAAAATGATAATAATTTCAATACAACCACAGATGGTACTGATGCAATATAGCACTTCTTTTAACAATTAGAATTCTTGATTACAGGGTTATGATGCGCAAAGAATGTTCGAAGTTTCCGAAGAGTTTTTCACATCTTTAGGTCTAATAGAAATGCCACCAGAGTTTTGGAATGGTTCAATTATTGAAAAACCCACAGACAGAGACATTGTTTGTCACGCATCCGCATGGGATTTCTTCAATCAAAAAGATTTCAGGTAAGGACCCAACCATGCTTCTTTAACAAATATTAGTGCAACAAGTATCCGTTGTCACATTGATTCCATTGTACTAATAAGACCGGAAGGTTGGTGATGAAAACATTGCATGATAAGGTACGTCTGCAACATTTTAGGCCCTTATAAGTCAATGTTGAGTTTCCCGTCATATTTTGCTCAGCTCATAATGAGGCAACTATTTTATTTTTCATTATTTTTTAGATCTATTTTTTTTTGACTATTTTAGGGGCCAATTTCAATGCTGCACTCACTGGACAATTTGTTCATGAATACATCATGATTAAAACCGATGTTCTAATACATCTTTAAAAAGAAAACAATGTTTACTTTCACCACCAAAAAATACGAAATTAATTCGAAATAGTAGAAAAATGTAAAAAACATTGTTCTAATTGGTTGATTTTAAAATAATGAAATATTTCGGGATTTTAACTTTTGAAACGAGGGTCCAAACTCATAACGAGGGCGGGTGACGGGAAGCTCAATATTGAGCTATAAGGGCCTTAGCATCATAATACCTAAGCGATATATTTATCATCCACCCATTTCTATCAGAAAATACATAGGAAATGATTTAACATGTTTAACAACGAATAATTGAAATATTTTGGTGGCTCTTGAAAAAGGGTGAGTGGGCTTGAGAAAACAGTTTTAGTGATTGCTTGTAGTCAGTCGATTCAAATTCGCTAATTCAAAATACCGTACTTTCTGGAAGATAAGCCGCACTGCCAGAAAAAAATCGAGCTGTCGCCTTATAAGCTGCACTGCTGCATAAGACGCATGCGATAATTAGATTCAAGCTGCAGGGCTTTGTCATGTTTGAAATTTTTGAAATGCAACACAAATATTTGAAGGTAGCGTTTGGCATCTGTCGCCTAACATATAATTAGGCAACATATAATTGCCTGAACAATTTTAATCGCAAAATTACATTAATAGAATAGGAAAACTTCTTCCATTTTCAGCATTAAGCTTAATATTTGTACCAATATGAATATAATTTTAATAATTGGTCATTCCAGAATTAAACAATGCACTGCCATCAACCATGAGGACTTTCTTACTGTTCACCATGAAATGGGTCATATACAGTATTATCTTCAGTATAAAGATCAGCCTGTAGTTTTCCGAGATGGTGCGAACCCAGGCTTCCACGAGGCAGTTGGTGATGTCTTGGCCTTGTCTGTGTCGACACCTAAACATCTGAAAGAAATTGGACTACTAGATAAAGTTGTTGACGATCCTGGTAAGTAAATTTGCCAGCCTAGAAGTCTAGAGAAAAGGTATACACCCGTAACCTGGCGTGTTGGTGGTTTTAATGTAGACGTATACAATTTAGAATTCTAAGTGTTGTTCCTTGTCAGTACACCTCGTGTTTTTGCAATATCAAATCCATCGCGGTACACATATATATAAAGGATTTGTATTGGTCAGCTATTTTAATTTATTTTAGTCAGTATGCTCTTAAGGTCACTATAATGGCAAAGAAAACACAGACTACAAGTAGTACATGTTGCGCTTTATGATTAAATAGTGTCAAAGTCACTTTATTCTGCGTAGGCGACTCGGTAGTACTGATACCGTTTTCCCCATTCGATCATCCGATCATGAAATGCTCTTGCGACCAAGATTTCGTGTGCCTTCCTGACGTTTCGACAACCCGACCATAGCCCTCTATAAAAGACCAACACTGGTCTTTCATAATTAAACCAACAATGATTGCAAGTGAAGCTCTTTCCGCCCATTATTATGAGTACTTACATTGTATCAATAATTAACCAGAAGTTCTTCTGTGCCACCTTATAGAGGCAGACCTTAACTACCTGATGAGCATTGCTCTGGACAAACTCGCCTTCTTTCCTTTCGCTATCTTGATGGACCAATGGAGATGGAACGTGTTCAGTGGAAACATATCAGAATCGAACTTCAACGAAGAATGGTGGAACTTAAGGTAAACTACTGATTAAAAAAAAAAAAAAAATACTGGAACACCCATTTTTCAACCCCGTTGTCAGCCCACAATAAGTGTCATATCAGCCACAGTGAATTTACACGCGAAATTCTACAACTACTTCAGACAGAACACCATATTTTCCCCTTGCAGCATTATATGGTTTTTGAAACATTTTCAATTGTATTCTGTGTATGTACTTTTTATATTTTTGTTTTGTATTTTTATCAGGAGTTCATATCGAATTTCTCTGTATTAGTATTAATGTTGGTGTTTCTGTATTTTGCTGTATTTAAATAGTATTTTTCGTAGACGTTGAATATATTTTGTATTTTAGCGCCTAGAGGCCGCCTTGTGCACGCATTAGTCCGCTTTTAAATCCCTTATTATTATTATATTTTTATTATAATTTCGACAATACAATTGAATCTTAATACAAACTAAAAAACACGTTTCTCTAAAAAGTGTATAGGTTCCTAAGCGAATTTAATTGATATTGACACTCAGCAATTGTGGAATTATGAAGCGGCTTTATTATTCTTACATCAGTCTAGTCAGGGACTGGCCTAGATCCTGTCCGCTAATTTTCTGACTTTATATTTTTTTTCACATGTATCGATGGTACATGATTATACTAACATATCCTACAAGTATTTTCCGCTGAATTTGTGTAACAGAGGAAAAAAATGAAAATATTTACCAGCTGTATTTTTTGTAACCGGCGACAAAAAATGGTTGAAAAAATGTTTCTAGTTTCAGATCTTAAAAAGATCTTGTTTATACACCTGTGATGGATAAACAAAATTATTTTGATAAAATTGTTTCTCTTTTGGTATGTATTAACTTATCATCAAGAGCTTCATTTGATCTTTTATCTGGTAAATCCAGACTGAGGTACAAATTTAGGATTTAGAAAACACTGGATAGTCACACCACCATCACATAGATATATTGCAAATCAATTCGCTGTCAATTTGAGCCATTTCTGTGTACATTTTTGTACTTTTTTGGATTTTACTACACTTTAAAGCTTTATTTAAAGCATTTCCATAAGTTTTTAATTCTAAGTGGAATCTAGGCTAGTCCCTTTAAATAACCATTAGCGTACTAAACAAGGCTTGAACAACAAACTGACTAAACCAATGTTCTTTCCCTATTAGATTGTTCTACCAGGGGATAATACCACCAACGGCCAGACCAGATGAAAAATATTTCGATCCCATCGCCAAATATCATATTCCTGGAGATGTGGCGTATATCAGGTAAGACAGCGAGTGAGCCGTTATCAATCAATCAATGATCCAGACGCATAATAATAGCAAACATCCTGGGAATTAAGTGTAGTTCGCTATTCATGTATTGTGTAGCCAAGGCTTTCAACAAACCCTTTCAAAAACATTTCACTCCCGATACAAGTATCCCGCAAAGTATATGAATATCCCTGTATAAAACTCAGGGCACGCAACTGCTAATCTCCTGTAATTATCAACATCATATGCTACAAACATTGTTCAGTATGCTACCAATATAGGCAACGTTAGAAACATCCCAGTTTTAAACTAAGGAACCTGCTCATCTCCTACATCCCACTGCAAAGGTTCCATGAACAGAAAGGCAGGCGCGCGTTCCGCGTTGGTCTCCCTTACAGGAACCCGGGTGTATAATGAGCGAAAGGCAAAACACTGGTCACCAAAGCACTACAAGAACACATTGCCTTGCCTGAGAGTCGACTGTATATCCAAATCTTCAGGATTTGTCCATACTGTATAACATAAATAGATTTTTTGCTGAACACGAGTTTCATTTTTTTTATCCTAAAGGTACTTCTTCAGTCACGTTCTTCAGTTCCAGTTCCATGAGGCTCTTTGCAATGCTTCTGGGCACACAGGACCTCTTCTTAAATGCGATATTTATAGGTCAAGAGAAGCTGGCACGCTTTTAAGGTTTGTATCCAATGTTTCTTGATTTTTTTTTTTTGCGCTAACTTCTGTATCTCTGTCAATTTTTTGAATCTATTAGTATATAACCTATCGTATCTCTTTATAGCTTGTTTGAGTGTTGAAACGCTTTTATGAGGCATTTCGAGGCTTAAGATATCGTTGATTCTGAATGTTCGACTCGGACTTCGAAGTAATAAACTTAATACCCAATTTTAAGTTATAGTAATGAATAAATTTATAGAGTAGTTTAATAGTTTTTTCCAACATTTTCTCAAAATCAAAATCGGATTTCTTGAACAAAAAAAATCGACTTGTTTTTGTTTATGTCATTGAGACAACGGCAATATCGCTAAAAGAGATGTTAATGCTGCACATCATTTGAACACAAAAGACCGTCTTTCCGGTTGTTTTCCACTTTTCCCTCACTCATGTTGCTTTCTTTGCTTCAAAACTGGTCCACCTTGGCACTGTCTGCATTCCACTATAGGCTTATTCTCCGATAAAGTGTGCAACTTTGCCGTTTTGGTGTCGCTCATGTTCGTGTTGTTTGTTTAACGTTGTTAAACCTATTATAAATGATTTGAGTGGTTTAGGTGATACATTAGAGTCACATTAGTAATATATGTGAAGCTAGACAATTTATAATTCCAGGAAAGTAGATAACGATTAATCTGAAAATGC
>JXSR01S014918.1:5620-17426 GCA_000969725.1 Ophiothrix spiculata | reverse complement strand
TTCCCGACGATGACTTCGCTACATGCATTTTACATGTAGAAATCCTCACCATCAACGTCATTGGTAAATCTCATTTTAGAGTCAGGATTTTCACCTTTCCAAAAAGAAACAATCTCACCTCCTCACTTCCCAACTTAACTTTCTTCATTGTTTGCTCGAGACGTCTGCCAAATCCATGTCTACAGATGTCGGCATTGCTGCATAAAAACCCTCTCCATCGACATCTTTGGTAAATCAGTTTTTTTGCCTATAACAAGAAGCTATTGTCTCACTTCTTCAACTTGGCTTTCTTCATTGCTTGCTTGAGAAGTCTATCAAAGTCCGTTTCTGCTGGCGCTGGTGTTGCTTCATGGAGATCATCAGCATCTTTGTCTTTGTAACCAAACTCAAATGCTTCCTCTTCATTATTCATTGAATCTGCAAGGAAAACAGGGTTATATTGGGTTATCATTACTGATTTCACCTTAAAACATTCCAGATACTGAAATTAAGAGACAACTTATAGTTTCACAGAGTAAATGTTATGGTTGCTGATAAGTTTATTTTTCAAAATTCAATTTCAGGCGGTATAGGACACAATTTACAAGTTGCTTATAGTTTTTTTTTTTCAAAATTCAATTTCAGATGGTATAGGACATGATTTACTAGATTTAAGCACAAAGGATTTCTAAACGCATATTTAGGACACATTTTACGTGTCTTTCTATTGGCTAGGGATATAAAAATATTACAAAAATTATATTTTTACCATTCCTCAAAAAAATAACGAAAGTGATCCCATAGTGATAAACTTAATTATGTTATTCTAAATCTGCTGGGGTTCATGCGTGAACCCCATTCGTAGTGAAGTAATTTAATTTATTTGAGGCACTATATTTCTAGGTATCGAAATAACATGGATGGCACCGCGTATGGATACCCAATCAAATTTGGCAGTAAAGAAGCATGTACAACATTGTCTGATCGAACTTCAAACTTTACTTTTATGCAACAATGCATCACGAGAATTTTTGCACATGAATTATATTGCAGCACAGGATCTAAGCCAAGGTTCAGAAAGCAGACCAAACCTGTGACTTTGATAAAGATACCAACACATTTTCCCTGAGTATATCAACATAACCCTGATTTTGCATTTAGGATTAATATGTTATTTAGTTTGTCAGAAATCAAGAACTATCCATCAATGCATCTGCATTTTTGATCCTTCGAGAGTGGCCAAGTCTTCCAAGCAGGATAAAAATAAGCAAACACATTGATCTGAAGACTATATATCGATGGACATCGAGCTATGTTGCAAATGATGAAATCGCTGGACTCTGAATGCACCATTAAAACCCAACTGATAATAACTTGCATCATTGCAATTTCCACCAAACTTTCAATTAAAAAACTGTACAAAAACTTACAGTTCTCAATATGCAAATCAAACATACCTAAATCAGCATAATCTGTGCGGCAGAATTGTCTCCGTCCTCCAAAGCAGACATCATACTTGGGTTCATTTTCGATTTCATTCACTCCTGAAAAATCCATCAAAAATTAAAAACAATATATATCATCAAGGTGTGCATGTTTTTTGTGCCTACAAATCAAATATTTCATGGAAAATCATGAACTGTCAAATTTAAACCAAAACGTTTTCTTATCTTTTTCCATTTCTTACCCATCTCCTTGAAAAGGGAGGGGTGAATATGTGCTATCATCAGGATTCGAACTTGGGACCACCCACCTCTCAAAACCTGTCACACCCATAGCAAGCTACCATGATGGCCTGGCAGTGCAGGGACGAGATTAGGTAATTGTGAAAAAGGAGGAAAATGCGAAGGTAGGAAGTGAAGGGATTTAAGTCTCGCGTTTCACAGCCAGGAGTCCAGGGGCCAACTGAAGGGCCCCTAGTGGGATCCAAGGAGAAGACCCGTTGTGGGTCGAAGCCCATCAAAGCTGGAGGCTTTCTACACTCTCAGAACCCATTTGGAGCCCATTCCAGGAGTATTATTTAACAACAAAAATAAAAAGGAATCTAATCTAATCAGAAGAAACAATAAATGGCTAAAATGAGTACAAAAAATCATGAACAAATATGTTAGAAACCTTATAATTTAAAAAAAAAAATGAACTTACCACAACTAATTTAAGTTTAGCAAATCTGTGTTATTCGTTCATCTAATCGTGTACTCACCAGAGCCATCGCAAATTTTTGACTGTGACAACAATAGGGAATACTGTGCATGACATATGGACAAGGAATGCATAACTGCATAATATTGGATCTTCCATAAAATGCAATATATGCATTCTAAATCAAATGCAAGCTGTATATTTATCTATACTTTTGATGTTAAAAACACAGCAAAAAGTATTCTCAAGATTATTCATTTACAAAATCACTCAAACTTGTGAACGTTAGTAAATGTCCAACTTCATTTAATTCACCAACACTTAAATATGGATAGCAACAATTCCACTTGCTACAAGAGTGGCACCGTTGCAGAGATGTTATAGCAACACGTTTATTATGAGGATACACGATTGAAACTACGAGCTGGCAGGTTTTAAACACTGATTGGGTGACTTATTCCATGCAAGTTTGCAACATTTGTATGAAATTTGGAAATCTAGAGGCTATCACAACAAGAAACGGTTTAAAATTTGTTTAGAGCTGCACACGACTAAGTACGAGGATCAGAGGCCTACCCCCAAATCTCCAAATATCTCAATGGTTTTACATTGACCTCAATGGGGTCAGATTTTAACATCACACCTGCAGAAAAATATGATATTTTTCCGCATTATGTGAATTTAGAGTGTCTCCTTAACAAAAAAATGTTGCTGCAATTGGCTTATCAATGAATGCATTATGTATTGCCCAAGATGAATCATTAAGTTCAGGAATACATTTCAACCATTGTTTTAATTTACTTGCCTTCAATTGCTGCAAATGCATCACAAGTATACTTGAATGTCACAAAGGCATAATTATCCCTACAAAATGAAGAGAGTAAGAACAAAAATGTCACAAATCAAATAGAAATAACCATTGACGGCATAATATTAGTTACCCCCTGCTTGTTCGCGAAATATAGGCAAATATCTAGGGTCAGGTGCCATCTTCTATGAGGCTGTCAGGCCAAATGGAATGACTCCAGACCCTAGGTATTTTCACTATTTGGTGAGAACAAGCAGGGGGAAACAAATTTATCCTTAAGTGTACATGATTTTTGTAATCTCGTAGGTAAACATGCCATTAACAATTACAATAACAGTTGTAAACAAAGTGTCAAAAACCCCGAGTTACAACCGAGCCGGGCACCTGGTTGGATATGATCTGCGTGTATACGCTTGCGTTTAGACAACTGCGTAAACGCTGCATTACATACGCAATAAACTCTTACACAGCAGCTTAACGCATTAACACATTATCAGTTCAATAGATAACTAGCAGCATAGGGTTTGTGTATGAGTCATGGAATTACGGATATACTTGAGGGCTTAGTATATATTTATTTCTGAAAACCATGAATGCAGGGCAGGTTTTCTTTAAATGTATTTGATCAATAACATTGGGATTACAGAAATCACTAAAGGATAAAGGTGTGTATTTCGATCACTTTGTTGCCCCCCCCCCCACACACACATTGGCGCTTTCACCTACAGTTTTCTCATTTATGTGGTGCATTGTAATGACTGGTTGAGAACCCCTGATTAAGGGTCTTAAGGGCACAGTTAACCCCTCATTTTCTGAAATATTTTACGCTTTGTAACTCAGCAACCGATAAGTAAATCCATATGAAAGTATACATTTCTAGATGTGGATTTTCTTGTAGAAGATGATGGTTAGGTCTATTTTGGACCAAAATGTATGATTTTGGACCAAGGGTCCAAAAACCCTTGTTCTTGGACCACTATACTTACAAACAACCTAACTAAATTTTGAAAAATTAAAAGTTGGACCTCGAATGCTTTTTAGAATCTAGAAACACATGTCTAGGAACGCATTTTTCAAATTTTTGATTTTTGCCTTACTTTTTGAAATATTGCCAAAAATAGGCCTAAAATAGGCCAAAAATGACAAAAAAATCATTTTGGGCCAATTTTGGACCTATTTTTGGCAATATTTCCAAAAATAAGTCAAAAATCGAAAATTTGAGAAATGCGTTCCTAGACATGTGTTTCTAGATTCTAAAAAGCATTCGAGGTCCAACTTTTATTTTTTCAAAATTTAGTTAGGTTGTTTACAAATTAATGGTCCAAGAACATGGGTTTTTTGGACCTTGGTCCAAAATCATACATTTTGGTCCAAAACTGACCTAACCATCATCTTCTACATGAAAATCCACATTTAGAAATGTATACTTTCATATGGATTTACTTATCGGTTGCTTAGTTACAAAGCATCAAATATTTCAGAAAATGAGGGGTTAACTGTGCCCTTAATGCTACCTTAGCGTTGACAGTATGTGTTTAAAAGAGGGCTTCATTTTGAAACAATGGAGCAACACTTCCGAAACATCGAAACATCTCAATTTCTCTGATAGTGCTTACCCTTCATCTCTGAAATGGACGGTGATCTTGTCAATCTCTCCAAACTGACTAAACCTTCTGTCCAGGTAGGTTTTGGAGCAGTGGTCATCGATTCTACCCACGTAGATGACCTTACGATCCTCCTGGAAATTGTTAAAAAGATAAATCTTTGAACATAAACAACTGATTGAAGAATTGAACTTTCTGGAAAAACAAATTGCAACTTCATTACAACTAAAGCCAGTCTTGAAACTTACAATCCACTGACTACCCACGCAAAATTTCAGTTGAAAGATGTTCTATGGAACCAACTGGTTTCAACTTTTATTAACTGATCTTAAAGGAGCAACTAAAGCCAGTCTTGAAACTTACAATCCACTACCCACACAAAATTTCAGTTGATTTCAGTTGAAAGATGTTCGATGGAATTAACTGCTGCAACTTTTATTAACTGATCTTAAAGGAGAGTATGGTTTGATTGCTTCAACTTTTTTTCAAGCTTTTTAGATTTTAGTACCAAAATATTCCTCATATTTTTTTCATAATACATGTGAAATTTCCCAGCTGAGTTATGTTCCAATTTGGAGATACACATGAAAATGTATCTTAATTATTGTAACCATAATTAATTTTACACAGTAATGTATAGGCTGCTCTGAAATACAAAATTGTCCATAAAATCAAAACGGTTTGACCAATTCAGCTGAAATTCGAAACTTAAACCTCTTTAGTGGTGATCTTTCATATGGCATTGAAAACAAAATTTTGAAAAATCAAACCATGCTCCTTTAATTGAGTTCAACTGGTCAGTAAAAGTAACTGGTTCAAACTTGTTCCATTTTCCATCATAGATCAACTGGTAATAACTGGATTCAAGTGAAACCGTATTTAACAAGCATAAACTGGATTTCAACTGGTTCAAGTTGAAACAAGTTTTTAAACTAGAATCAACTGGAATTTGGAAGAGGAACTTGTCATTATAATTAAAACAGAGAAAACTTGGCATGAAGTTTCCATTTTGTTCACATTTCTAATTCAATTACATCTAGAAAATGTTAGTTTTCAAATATTTTGGGAGTTGAAATGAAAGCTGATATTTTGTTAAGAATTTAAGAAAGGCATAAACATTTCAAAGATGTAAATATCAGTTTTGCCAAAATATTTTTTTTTCTCTGGATTGTAATGTAGCTCAATATGACAATATAAGAATTGCTGATTGTACTGGAGGTTTTTTTTTTTGCAAATGAGCCCTTCTGCATCTCACAACCCTTGGAATAGCAAAGATGTGGTCGTCTGCAGCAGCTATCACTTATTTAAGTAACAACTTACAGTATTTTCTAGAATCAAGTTTTTCCGTTCGCGAGGTTTTTGGACGATGACTGGTCAACTCGTTTACGCACAATTTACAGAGCGTGATTGGTCTAATTCCAGTGCTTGTGAAACGCCAACGATCACGCTTGTTACGCTCGAGTTAAACGATGCAGTACGCAGGCAAACTTAATAATTAAAAAATACCGTAAGTGTTGAAATGAGGCATGACTAGTACAAACAACAACAACCTTTTCTATACTATAGCTATATTGCGGAAAAAGAGGAATTTTACAATCTAAAGTCAGATGACTTACCCATGCTCGTCACAGCACTTCAAAATTACACCCCTAATTGCCGTAAGATGATGTAAATTTATCTCACCCCAAATGGCACAATGTCGTAAGATTGTAATAACCTTTTTCTTAAAAATTAGGTACTAACAAGTACAAAATTACAGTTTTTTTTGTTCATTAACATAAAGGCAAAACATGTACAACAGCAGGATACTCAGCTAGGCAGCACTATATGAAAAGTGGCCCTTAGCAGCGAAGGTAGCTTGAATTTACAACCCTAAATGGTGTAAATTATTTTGATAACTACCCCTTTTTAGAAAAGTGTACATGTAGACGCCACTGGTGAGTCACAATCAGACCCTTTTACACTGTTTTTTTATGATGAGCACGAGTACCAATTGTCATCCGGAGTGGTCTCCCCGTAGGCTAGTAAAAATATAAAAAAATTAGTCAAACAAATTGCAAAAGTAATGATATTTACAGGATAATATCAGACAAACATATACAACAATTAGTTAAAAATCTAGAAAAATCTAGTTGGTGGAACAGTGATTAATTTGCATAAAACAAAATGGCTGCCAAAACAGGGGTTAAAATTACAAAATTGGTTAAATCGTGTTAAAAACCATTGTATTGTGTTCCACTAATCACAAAGAATCAGAAAAAGTATACTTTTACCTATCTCCGATGTATGGTTAATGAGTTATATCCAATTATGTGAAAGGTCACATCAGGGGTCATGCAATAGGTCCTATGGGAGACACAAAATTCAACATTGTCCGATTTTCTTCAAAATGGTAGACCAGTGGTTGATATGGTATCAGGCAAAACAAAGTTTATATTTACCATTACATTAGAATCTTAAACCCCAAACTGACTTTGATCTGTAACCATAGCAATAGTACATCTGGGCCATTGCTAATTACTACTTGTCATCTGAGGATTGGTCTGATAGGACCATGAAACAGCCTGTAATGACAGGGTGAACATTTTTGCCAACTTCATATTGTGTAATTACTACTTTATGTAGATAGTTTTGTAAGAGAAACAATTTGAGACCATTTTGAAAAAAAATCGGACCATTTTGAAATTTTGGTCTCCCATAGGACATATCACGTGACCTCTGATATGACCTTTCATGTTTTTGGATATAACTCATTAACCATACATCTGAGATGGGTAAAAGTATACTTTTTCTGATTCTTTGTAATTAGTGGAACATATTAGAGTGGTTTTTAACAAGATTTAACCAATTTTGAAAATTTAACCCATGTTTTGCCAGCCATTTTGTTTTATGCAAATTAATCACTGTTCCACCAACTAGATTTTTCTAGATTTTGGACTAGTTGTTGTAGATATATGTCTGATATTATCCTGTTAATATCATTACTTTTGCAATTTGTTTGACTAATGGCCATAATTTTCATTAATTTTCTTAGCCTACCGGGTGACTTACCCATTGCTGCTTTTGTCTCTCCATTTGCTCCTGCCATCGTTTCTCCTTCCACTCTCGCTCACGCTCCCTACTCGCACTTGACCTCTTACGGTGACTACGGCGATGTCTTCTAGAATGCCTAGACCTGTCCAACATAAAATGTTCACAAGAAACTGTGATTCCTACAAAACCTTATAAATGCATATTCAATTGGAACATTAACATTTATAGAGCCACATAGGGACAGATTCTTATAAGGCGCACACTCATCAACATAAGAGACAATCAATTTAGAGACGAGCGATCACTCGGGCTGGCTTAGCCATGGAGTAAAGTCCATGTAGTTGCTTGTCTTATCTTTGTATTTTGCTCACCCATGACACAAATCAAGTAATATAATGGTCAATAATATCAATAGGTACTTATGGGTGTAATTTATAATGACTGCCCAACCCAGGCATTGAATTGACTTGGGTAAAGTAGCTCAGCTTGTCCTTCTGAGGTTCGGGCAAGTTGCTTGGGCGAAAGTCTTAAATCATACTCTGTATGTTTTGATCAACAATTCTGAAAGGATGAAAACAATCGATGATCGTCTGCAGCAGCTACAATGAATGTTTTTCTATAGAATAATTATTCGACGGGCATTGGACAAGTTCATGATCGTCCCAACCTTTATTGACCGGCATCTATACCACTTGTAAATCAAGATGAAATTTTGAAAGCCCCTTTCAATAAAATAAAAGTATCAATATTAGTGGTGTGAGAGTCAGGTGATAAAAAGAGCTGAAAAAAGCTGAAAACGGTGACAAAATGCCAAAACCAGGCTGAAAATGAAAGAAAAAGCTGAAATTATGACTCTTTTGAAGCCATTAAAAAGCTGAACTCTCACACCCCTGCCAGTGAATATTCAACTCACCTTGATCTTGATCTTGAACTGTGTCTTGACCCTGAATGGGACCTTGAACGAGATCTTGACCTATAAGAATGACGTCTGTGTGACCTGTAGCTTGAGTTTCTTCTCCTCCTATGATGGCGCCTCTCATGCCTATCTCTCTCGACTTGCTCATGCGATGGAGATCGGACACTAGATTTAGAATGATGAGATGATCTTCTATGTTTTGATCTTGACCGGGATCGTCTGGATCGTTGGGATGAGATAGACCTTGAACGAGATCTTGATTTTGTCCGTGAACGAGATCTGGCGTTTGACTGTGAATGCGATCTAGATCTTGCGTGGCGTGAACGCGATCTAGATCTAGAGTGGGGCGAGCGTGATCTAGATCTTGAGTGGGGCGAGCGTGATCTAGATCTTGAGTGAGGCGAACGTGATCTAGATCTTGAGTGGGGAGAATGTGATCTAGATCTTGAGTGAGGTGAACGTGATCTAGATCTTGAGTGAGGTGAACGGGATCTAGATGAATATGACGAGTACGAGGAATAACGCCGACGATTCCTCTTGCTCCCTGGTGAGGGCGTCCTAGAGTGTGACCTAGATCTTGACCGAGGTGAACAAGTAGAACAGTAAGAGGAATGGGATCCTGAATATCTTGAGTCTGCAGATGATTTTCGTCTACATTTAGGGGAAGGAGACCTTGAAGGAGATCTCGCTCTTGAGCAACTTGAAGCTCTCGAGCATGGAGGTGACTGGGCATGACTTTCATCATCATCACAATTATTTATAGTAGGGGATGTGAAGGTTGTATTAATAGTGTGCGAAAAAGAGGCATCTGTGTTTACTGTGTGAGAGAACGAGGTATCACTACCCATAGCACCCATCTGACTGTAAGAGTTTGTCTCCGACGAAGTCTTTTCCACCTCATCCTCTTCTTTCTTGTCCACCTTTGTATCTGCAGCACCAACTTCCTGATACATGCTGAACAACTTGTTGGGAAAATAGTCCGGGATCTTATCAAAATATTGAAGTCGTCTCTCTTGTACTGATGAATTCACGGATTGTTTGTGTTTGCTAACATTTGGAGACGCATTGGGTGTTGCAAAACTACAGCTACTTCTGGTGGGCGATGTATTAGGCGACGTGGGAGTCTCGCTACTGTCCGGATTGGGAGACATGAGTGGAGTCGGTAGATTGCTATCACCTTGCTCGCTACTCTCTGGCGTAGGCGCTCTGGAGCCATTAGGAGTCGGGGTGTTGGAATCGCCTTTCTTCCGCAATCTATATTGTCTCTTTTTATACAACTCTTTACGCTCGATTGCGGCTGCTTTAGCTGCAACAGGATCTTTGGCTTTGTTAGCTCTCTTATTTTGAGCAATCTGAATTTGTTCAATATGCTCTTGAGCTAGCAACTCTATCTCTCTCTTTTTCTTGAAGGCATCCTCAGCTGCTTTAGATTTGTCAGGATCACCCCCAGTTCTAGTTTTGCCCGACTTGTCAGTGCAGTAATCATGCTCTAAATTCAGGTAATTAAATCCTGGAAGTTTGCCTCCTGTTTTTGGGACCGAATGTGGTACTGGACTACCACTTCTACTTCCCGGAAGGCTGTGGCATCCTCTTTCGTTTCCAACCGGAGCGGCGGTCTTCCCTCGGATACGTTTTGCAGGCATAGATTGTGGTTCCACAAGTATAGCCGATTTCCTTTTAGCAGGAACAATTTTCTTGGCCACTTCTCGTGGATCAACATCTGCAAGAGAACAAAATATGTTTAACAGTAAAATCAAAGAAAAAATGTGTTCAAAAGAATGCAATAAGAAGCTTTGTTTTTAAATTTTGGTAGCTCTCTTCCTAGATTAACTTGTTGCTTGCTTCACCAACACACAACAAAACAACTTCAACTTGGGAATCTTTAGACAAGCTTAAGCTGTACTGATGACAATTTAAGCCATACAAGCAAACTTTCAACATGCTTGTAGGAGGTTCAAGGACAATTTGATTCTTGTGCGCATGACTGCCTAGTTTAAATTGTGTGAGGGGAACTGGCAACCAACATGTAGAGGACATTTGACAAATTTATCTGGGAATCATCCATCGAGAAAATGAAAATCAATCATGTGAGTGACACTTTTTTATGGTAGGTATTCTATCTGGTGAAAAATGTTGCATACTTTTTAATATTACAATAAAGGGTCATCAGCGACATAATAAATGCAATTGTGGAGTGATTGATTCATATAATTTGAGCCAAATTATTAGGCAAAATTGTGTCAGAAAGTGACCCATAGAAACCTAAATGTTTGAATATTTTAGGTAAAGTCCCCCACTTATTCACCTCAATTTTGACCATATCTCTTAAATGAAACATAATATGTTCATGAGGTTACAGAATTTGAGCTTTCAGGTGGTATTTAAAACCTCAAATTTGAAAGTTGGGGTGGAAAAACTGATCGGCATACACACCAAAGTATGGTACTTCAAAGTAGATCCCAAAATATGTTTATGGAGCATCAAATGGAATTAAGTGTATCAGTATCACATCCCGCTTAAAGTTGGTTTCAGAGTGTCTATCATGGTGGTCATACAACCAGGGTGGTGCCAAACTTTCAATAGCGCAAACTCAACTTTGTCACACCTGGAAAATTTTGTGTTGTGATGGTTGTAATATGACACATCCTTTTGAGTTGGAATAATTTCAACTTTCCTTGCAACAGACCATCGCGGCAATATGGAAATGTGTCATGCTACATTACAACTCAAAATAATAAGTACTTGGTCGTCTGCAGCAGCTACAAGCTGCAATGCGACACCTACTCTTGAAACCACTTTTACTGAATGCTGTATACAGTATATTCTAGAAACACCATATACTCAACAAATATTTGAGACAAAGTAGAAATACTTGCCTTTTTTGATTGGTGTCTTTTTTGCAGCTTTAAACGGTGAACCTGCATTGTTGTTGATGCTGGAGAAAAAATAGACAAAAAGTTAATGTAAAATAAAAACCATGTCATAGTTGTTCAACAGTATAGGTTCTGAACCTTGACAACATTTGTGATGGCTCACCCCAAAAGGGGGTACTTTACAGATGATATCAATTTTGATTTAATCATCTCACCTTTTACAGCATTTTCTAGGCTTTAAAATGATACCTTACCTGTTGAAATTGATCAATGCGATCAAATTTACATAGCACAGGCTATTCCTGTGCTATGTAAATGATATGTCATCAAGTGTTAATTGTAGCTTGTTACTTTATGCTGATGATAGCGCCCTTTTTACATCCGGGAAAGATCCTGAAGTTATTGCATCTAATTTAAGTCAAGAACTTGAATCCTGCAGGCAATGGTTAAT
>JXSR01S014915.1:28036-41697 GCA_000969725.1 Ophiothrix spiculata | reverse complement strand
CGAAAAAATAATGTACGCCTATCCATTATGAGACGATAGATGACAGGCAAAACAATAAATCGCCATCTTTTATTCTCATTCTTAGTCACAAATTTGAGTCATTTATAAACCAAAAACGATGTAAATTATTGCCTAAAACTATGAACATTATCATTGGAAAAACGTACACACCTATTCAAACATGAAATATTCCAAACCCAGTAAAGCTGTTCGCGCCGGATGTGTGCATGCGTATACCTGCATCACGCCGTGATTTTGAACGCGCGGCTCCACTGCGTTTCACGCTGAACGCACTGTCATCTATTGTCTCATAATGGATGGCCAAAATTCCTTATTAGGAAGTAAAATCGCACTCACTGGATAAGAATAAATTTTAAACAGCGGCCAAGTTAGCTCAAAGGGTATAAAGCACTCGCTAGCGGTGTGGAAGGTCCCGTGTTCGAACCCTACTGGAGTCACAAAAAAAAAAGAGTGTGCTTGAAATTCTCTTGGACAAGGAAGTAACTGCTAATTGTCTCGTGGAAACCTGTACAAAACTCGGGTAGCTGATCCAGACAGGGATTGTGCGTATGTGGGCTGATCAAGGTTCAGCACCCCTAGAAGTTGCGGCAGAACCTGAAATGATGCTTGGTGTGGAATGGAGCTTACTTGGACCACAGTGGTCAGTGAACACTTGTAAAGTGTGTAGAGGTAGCATGGAATTACAAATCTGGGAGGCATGGCGCATGACTCTGGCGCATGACTGTAAATCCCAGTTTTTATTTTAGAGGATTTCCATTTATAAGTTTTTAATTCTAAGTGGAATATAGGCTACTCTCTTATTTAATGTATAGGTATGAGCACAACTGATGTGATGTCTGCAACTGCTAAGAGGGAATCATCATGTGATATGGATATATCATCAGAGAAAAACAGTCCCTGGGCAATGCACTCCAAAAAGACACCTGTAGGACTGTACTTGTGGATATGACCTTTGTGGTCTTCCTTGTAAGGGTGCATGGCAACAATGATATTGTCATGTGAATCACACACAATACCTGATGCATAGATCCATGCATCGGACACATCCTCATCTATCTTTAGGTTGAAAGCAAACACTTCATTCCCTGAGTGATCTATTGCTATTACTTTACTATATACAGAGCCCCGTGGACAGAAGTGATACAGAATCTGATTCCTTTTATTCACCGTCATGCAAATCTTAGTCTGTCTACTCTTACATTTGAATTTTATATTACCTACTATCTCACCACTGGGACATTTGTACGCTGTGATGACCCTTTGTTGTGCATTAGCAACCAATAGCTGATCATCTCTATTAAATGCCAATCCCACAGCTCTATTAGTGATATCATTATTATCATAGTTAGGAATAGGGAAGGTGCTAAGATGTGCACCATCTTCACTGAACACATGAATGTAACTTTGCAATTTTTTATGTACACACATATGTCCCTGTGGTGAGATATGTATATCTGTAATACCCGTTTTCTTCCTATTCTGCTTACTGATGTTGTGTTGGCCCTCAACTTGGAACTCCATTTTCATCTGACCATCTTTATGAAAGTGGAGTAATGTGTTCCTTGAACCAACTACAATATCTCCATTTTGGTGCAGTGTAACACTGTATGCTCTTATTGGCATTCTCAAGTAGGTGAATCTAGAATGATTATTTTGCCAAAACACTGAAAGGATATGAATCAACAAGAAGATAAAGTAAGTTTAATATAAGGGTTACATACTTTGAAATTAAGATTTTTTAAGTATATTTGTTTGTCTGCTCAGAGTAACAAAAGATTACTCTTTATTTATTCATGTTTTTATTACACTTCTGTGAT
This sequence comes from Ophiothrix spiculata, assembly GCA_000969725.1. Lineage (NCBI taxonomy): Eukaryota > Metazoa > Echinodermata > Ophiuroidea > Amphilepidida > Ophiotrichidae > Ophiothrix > Ophiothrix spiculata. The sequence goes on along the minus strand of JXSR01S014915.1, from coordinate 39,859 downwards.
GACCAGATCTGATGAAGTCCTCTGATGTGAAGGATGAAATATCATGTGAGTTTAAAAACTAATTCACTTGTTTTGTTAAGCATAATGTTTCATCTTCTTATGATTTTATACAAACCTAATGAATCTATTTAATGATGTGAAAAGAAATATAATTAAAGGTGAAATTGTTCCACTTTTATAAAAGAAATGAGTCACTTTAGAGACTAAATTTAGTCCTGCTAAGTTCAAAATGTCACTCAAAATCTTTATTCAGTCATTGTTATGGCTATATGACAATTGGACACATTGCAGATGGCTTCCCATTGACGTACTGTACGAAATGGCTTCCTAAAAACACCCTAAAACTCAACAATAAAGCAACTGGTTGCTTCAACACGTTCTTTTCTCAATTGATTATGATCTGTTCTAACACAAAATGATGATTAAAGTACACAATCAAGGCAAAAGTTTCAATATAGTGGACGCCAAAGTAAAAATGCTCCCTATCACTGACAGTCAAATTTTGTATTACCAGAATCAGATGCAAATTAAGGAAAATACTTTAAATTTAAATCTGGAGATCAAAAATGGCATCAGAGCATCTTAAAATATACCTAACTTTGTAATTAGAACAAAATATTGACCAAAGATATTGCTCGTTTTGAGGTCCTAATTTAGGGGAGGGCAGTCAATTTTGCCAATTTTAGAAATGCCGCATTGCGAGCGCTAGTTATTTAGTGTAGTGCACCCTTATTGATTCAATATATGTGACCACTTATCAGGTAACCATATTATGGAAGCACATTGGGAAAATACCTTTTAAGATCTGGTCAATGGTTGGACGGTCTTTTGGTTCAGTTTTCCAACAGTTTGTCATCACTTTGGCTTTGTCTAGAGGAACATGTGATGGTATGTCTGGTTTCAATTCACCTTTGCCAACATGGTAGGTCACATATGGTACTTGCATGCCTTCAAATGGTATTTTGCGGGTGTAGATAGTGAGCAGTAGCATCCCATATGCATAGATGTCACTATAGATAGAGAAGGTTGACTTGTTGTCTTCAGTTGTTTTGATAATCTCTGGTGCAATGTATCTACATGTCCCTTTGAATGTAGATAGCCAAAAGATACAGTCAACTTCACGAGAGATTCCAAAGTCACAAAGCTTGAGGGTGTTGTTTTCAAACAGCAAGCAATTCTTAGGCTTGATATCTCTATGTAGGCATTTGTTTCTGTGAAGGTATTGTATTGCAAGGGCTGATTGATTTGCCCATTTGTCCTTTTCATCTATCGATATTTCTTTTGACATATCTCTCAGATAATCTTGCAGTGATCCACCGCTAGCAAACTCTAGGAAGAGGATATTTGTCGGACCATCACTGTAAAAACCAATATAAGTGACAATATGTTCATGTTTTAGTTTTTGCATAATATTGACTTCTCTCATGGTCAGCACCCTCATGCTTTTTGCAGCAGCTTCACTATAGCCTTTATATGGTGTCTTGAAGGTTACTCTGTGAACAGTACCAAAAGCCCCTTTGCCCACTTCTTCATGGAATACGAAGTTGTCTCTCTGAAATGTTTCTTCTTCTAGTTTTGGCAAGTCTGATTCTCCATCTGTTTCTGTAAGTATAATTGAAAATTAATGAGATTAGTGGAAAAAAACAGCGAAAAGTAAATAAAACACAAAGGTACTAAAAGGTACAATATTTGATCCTGATGTGATCAAAACATCGCTTGTTTTCAGTCAAAATGAAAATAATAGTACAATATAAATGCATGCTAAAACTGCACTTGAGTCCAGTCATTTGTTTTAAAGTTATGAGCTTTTCAGGCATTTAAAATATCTCCATTTATAGACTACTGTATTGTAACATTACTTGTGACTACTGTATTGTAACATTACTTGTGTGGTCCCGACAGTATAATTAGACAATGATACACTTTCTCATTTTAACCCATGTACATAATGCTGGGTTTAGTGCTAGATTAATTGTTTTTGCATAAATAGATTAATAAAAATATACTAAAGATATTTATGGTACCCATGATCCCAATATCAAAGCTCTCATGTCAAGACAAAGGTCAAATTATATAAAAATGTTTTCAAAAATCAACATTTGACCATAAGAAGGTGCTAGATTTATTGTATTTGCATAGATACTGATAAAAATATATATATAATTATGATACTCTTGACCCTGAAGGTCAAAATCACAGGTCAAAGATCAAATTTTCAAAATGCTCTGATTGACTTTTGGTTAATTTGTAAATTTGGTTAAGATGTACTTTATAACATCCCAGGCAACATGCATTAAATTTGAAGTAGATTTGTGGCTTGCTTTATGGATAATATCCAGAAAAAGGTAAATTTTTCAAAAATCTTTTAAGATTGATAACAATATCCTAAAAAGATATTTTTGGTATCCTTGATCCAAAAGGAAAATTAGGGATATACTTTATAAAACCCAAGCAACATATATTTCAAGTAGATTCGTGGCTTGCTTTACAGGTTGCATCCATATATGCAATGGTCGTTGGGTGGGGTTGTTGGATATGGTGGATTAGGGAGTACGTGTACCATAGGTGCACCTGGCAACAGAGCTATTGCTCTGTCCCCAGTGCCATGTATGTTCAATGGCACTAGTAAGTTTTAATATTACAAAATTATAATGCCTAAGTATCTTAAATTCAGATGCTCTCAAAGACACAGTTCACAAAGACACAGAAACGGATGACCAGTCTCAATCTATCTTGGATGAAAGCATGAACCTGCATCTGTATTCGTTTAGTGCCGATGAAGGCACAGATACAGACATGCCCACTGGGCTCCCTCCAAAAGACTCAGACCAGACAAAGGGTACCGCTGAAAGTACTAAAGCAAGATTGGATGAAGATTTGCCTTTAAGATGCTTAAGTATGCTATTTTTAAAACAGTTGTACAGGCATCCAATATAGGCCTACTTTAATTCTCACAAAAGTCCCAAATTGTAGCGGAGAACCAAAAAATCATCACTGTTTTCATGTAAAGTTCCTTCAAACTTTCTATTTTGGTATTTAACACTGGACCACAGAACCTCAACCTATGCTGGACAGAGGGCAAAAAGTAATTGAAGTTCATTACTCCATTAGATCATATGTCCATTCAGATAACATACCCAAATGAGTCCCTGCAGCTATTCTGAACTTGTAAATGTAAACCGATAGGCCTATACATGTTGTTAGCAAGCAAATATTTTGTGACTGTTACAATTATATAATATGAACTATTTGACTACAGTCAAAGGATCTGCATATTTACTTCATTTGGCGGGGACAAACTGTAGAGAATTTTAATTTATCATTAATTAAGCTGGGATTTAATTTCACTAATTTAGAACATTTTACATTAGTTTCAATGGCAAATAAAATTTTAGCAAGGGATTTAATTTAGCGAATTAGTCTAGCAAAATTAGCGAAATTAAATCCCTAGCGAAAGTTAGTCCTTTTACAGTATTTCCACCAAGCATCCAGAGTAGGAAGCTGAATTCAGAGGGAGGTATTACTGTATACCATATACAACAGCATTGGGAAGTAAGAATAGTTAAATAGTCCCATGCATAACAGAAGCTAACAAATATCTGGGAAATGGGAAGCAGGCCTTGCATGTATTAGATATTGAAATAGGGGATATACAGCCTCACACCTTGGAGCAAGGCTACAAAAGGTACTGCAAAACTGCCATATGGCCCACAAATTGTTTGTTGCTATGCACTCTTAGGGCGAAATCATACTCGGCCTCCAAACAAAATTTTTCGTACCAAACATTTGGTCGTGACGTCACCAAATATTTGCCATCGAACTAAAAGTATGAACGGGTAGCAAACATTTGGTCCAATGTATATGGCAATTCAATAGCATGGGCAATCTAGCGCGAAATTTTCTTTGGTCTCAATTCGGTGTTGAAGTTATTTTGTTTGGAGTCACTCGTCATTTTGACATCACAACCAAATGTTTGGTAGCGAAAATTTAGTTTGGAGGCCGAGTATGTTTTCAGCCTTAGTCGTTCAAAATTTCTGTGTATGTTTTAGGAAAACGTTAAACTTGACCATGCCGCTTATCATGTTACCTGTGGACTCACTGACTGACCTTCTCAAGGTTGCAAAAAACAGAATCCATATGCCGTGTCATATAGTGTATACATCCCATAATGCTCTATTTGTGCTGCGTATTTAATATGTGGAATTAACATCTACACTATCAATATTATTTACAATTGTGTTTACTATCGAATTAATCCATTATTCTTTCTGTTATGGAAAGACAATGGTCTACTTTGTTGCTTAAAATAAATTTACAGAATGTATTATACTGTTTGAGGCATATTAATAACTGTAAACTTCTTTTTGATACACTCTGTACACTAGGGTTTGAAAGAAAAAGAGGACTTTCACATGCATTTTTTCAAAAGAAAAAGAAATACATGTATGTGAAAGCCCTGATAAGTTAAAGTGCTTTGATAATAAACTTAGGAAAAAGTGCCTTGAATTCCATTAGGCCTACATTAAAAACAAATCAAATGAAAAAAAAGTGGGACAAAGTAACCCCAGTTTATGGTATAGTGTCACTTTCCAACCTCGCTCCTGCCACTATTTACTCTTGAATTCTGACACATTAATGAATAAACTTTTTTAAATAAAACAACTTAAAACAAGGTCTTCTAAAAAACATGTCTCGTTGGCAGCAGGATAACATTTTGGATTTTGTGAGTGAAGGTCGGAACACACACCTTCACAAGGTCGTGTACTCACAACATGGCAGCAGGGCGGCCTACAAAAAAGTCAAAACATTTCCGGTCCAGAAGTATAGGTCAGTGTGTGCTACACGTGAGAATAATGTCTTTGTTTTGCAAATCATCATCGTAGCCTTTCACACAGTCGAATGTTTTGTTTTAATTTAAGTTTTGACATCAAAATTCCACAATTTTTTGTAAATGTTTGTTCTATTTACTACACATAAAGTATAACTAAAATAATATTAAGCTTTAATGGTCTTTACTCAATCTCTTTGCATTATTACTTCTTAGTCTATTACGAAGTTTCCCAAATCCAGATTCAATAAGTCTCGTTGGTTCGCCAAGGAGACAAAAAACTCACCCATCTTATTTATCCCTGAATCACCTGCTGCTGCCCCACTATTGTCATTATTTCCATCCTGATGTACTAGTTGTAACTTTCCAGCACTGTTTCTTGGATCTGGTTGGTCCTGGTCACCTTGAGATTGGCTTCCTTGGTTCCCTTCCTGATTGTTAGAGCTTGTGCCTTGAGTTTTTTCCAGAATATCTTTCAAGGCTCTTGTTTGTCGCCTTGTAACTTTTTTTGCTGACCTCGGTAAATTTTTAGTAGTTTTACGAATAGACCGTATTGGGTTTTTCTTGCCTCTCTTACTTCCTTGTCCCTGTCCACTACCACGACCGGGTCCATTTCCTTGCCCTCTTGTTGTTTTAGGCATTTTGCAAATATGCCCCAGAATTTGTTCTACAATATTGCTTGATTACATATCACTTCTGTAATTGTCTAAACCATGGAATGATCTGCCTATGCATATAGACAATGAAAAAGGCGAACAAAGAAGTGATCTTATTTTTAGATTTTAGGACTTTCCAACTATGAGTAATATAAATGTAATGCAATGTGAGGGCAGTATATCTTTATTGCACCAATAAGCAACAGGTGGTTCCATGTATGACTTGTCAATCAACACAAATCTGAAGGGTATCAAAAACACAAAAATATTGAAAAAAGGGTATACTTTTCGCGTAGAAATATACACGTTTAGGGTCCAATTTGTGAGTGAAAATCATGCTTTTTTGCTGGCTCTTTGCTAACTTTTCAGCGATGTTTTGGCAAAGTTTCCTAGCATCCTCGACTAAGCAAATGACATCAAACAATGAAACCAAACACGTACCACAATCCAGTCAGCGAACCCATATCAAATTCTAAGCCAAAAGATCGCAATAGGCACAACGCAGATCTCAGGTAGTTTGTTTTACGATGCTTAGAATTGAAGTGTTCTGTTTTTGTGATAAGTTGTAAAATATTAAAAGATGATTTATTGCTCAAAATAAAGCGTGTTTTTAACAGAATGTATACCGTATTCTGATTTACAAAGTGCAATAGTTTAGTGATCTTTTTTCATTATTATTATTTTTACTTACTAACTTAGTTAGGGGGTCAAGCTTTTGTAAATATTTGTTAAGGGTTCATTTTCACATCAAATACGTGTTAAGGCTACAGTTTTGCACCGAATTCTTGTTAAGGGTTCAGTTTCACACACATTTCAGAATAGGGAAAATACTTGTTTAGGGTGCTTTTTGAAACCCTGTGGTCGCGCATGCTACTCACTGGCCAATGGAGGCGGCCCCCCTGGGAACAAATGGAAGCAGATAGTCATGGGATAACCATCCGATGGTTATCTGCTGGTCTTATTCAATAGTTGTTAGGTATCATCATCTTCCTGATAGCTTCTTGTCTGGGCAGCAGCAAGACATTTGCTCTGAGCTGATGTCTACCTGATGGCTAATCAAGGTCAAGAAGATGTCCACAAACTTAGTCTTTGAATACTGCAATCAGAAAGCCAAGGCATCCACTACCTGATGTCCAGCTAATGGCTAATCAAGAAACCACTCAAAAATTTAGTACCTGAAAATTGCGGTCAGGAAGATCACCCACACACTAAGTCACTGGAATGAAATACCACTAATGTAATCAAGAAGCCATCAGGTATGTGCTGAGGCACCATGGGAAAGGTCAATAGGTCTTTTGGTTTGGACTATTTTCATGGTACAGGTATATAAATAATCATAATGCATTTCTTTATTTTGACCAGAAGATGGTCAGCGAATGGTACATGATTTGCTTGTAAAATATCCATCGGATAACCATCGGCTGGGTATTAGCAAGCCATTGGGAAATGCACCCATCAGTAAGCCTATTGGAAAATAGCCAGTGCAGTGGCTGCCATGCTTAGCCTGTGGATGGCAAATACTTTGCATGTGAAATTGCCATCGGTTAGTTATCAGATGATGGTTTCCGTTAATCATCGGACGATTCCTAATAGATGTTTCAGTAAAATAATTAGGTGTTATTATCTGAGAAAACCTGTCACATATCCAACATAGGGATATTATTAGTTATTTTGTTTGGCGTCAGTATGCAGTGGCATAGCCAGGATTTTGGATCGGGGGGGGGGGGGGGGGGAGGCACAAAAAGTCAAGTTTCAAATGTGCCGATTGCAAAATCCATGATGTCACATGCACGTTCCCCATTACCCGAAAGTTTGGTCTAGATATCATGTACTTGTATTGCTTGGAAACTTGAAGTGCCTTCCGTGAAAATTCTATTAAAACTCAAGAAAAATCCCCAAATTTTGAATCAAATTCATACAAAATTTTAGGGTTAGGGTTCTGGTTAGGGTATGTTACTAGGGTTAGGGTTAAAGTCGGGGTCCCAGTTAGTGAGTTAGGCTCGGGTCCCAGGTGAATTTTTTGATGGGACCTAAAGTATACCTTTTCCAAAATTTTTGCTAAAAATTGCTCTTTTTTGGTGCTAATTGTTAATAACAAAATGTATTAAATTCTGCACCATCTGGTGCAATTTTTGGAAAATTTTGAAAAGTAAGCGTGCCAAAGTACCATATTTTGTCAAAAGAAAAGAACCAATGACAATTTATTTTGCTTCCCACTCTGAAAAAAAGTTAGGCATTTTTGCGGTGATTTCGCCAAATGTTGATGAAGTATACATCCCTCCCAACGTTGGGCAAAACACATATAACACTGGTGGGCACACACCCCTGCACTAATGTTGGGCAAAACTATTTGAGCAGAAACGTGAGTCTATCTGCCTCCTGTGGAGTAAAAGCGATTCAAAATTTTGCCAAAAGTGTCTGATCTACCGTACCTTTTTAGTTTGCCCAACAGTTGGTAGGGATGTATATTTGCCCAACTTTTTTGCAGTGCATGTTTTCAACACATCATTTTTAACCTTTTTGTGTATATCCAGGCAACTGCCTATATAAGGTGGACTTTTAAATGTCTAATGAGGTTGGTACTTTGTGCTATTTCTCTCTTAATTGTTGTTAAATTAAATACGTTGATGATTTTGTGGACCAAAGAACAATTCCAGTTGGCAAAATTATGTGATAATAAACATGGTCGTTGGTGATTTTTTCGACGGTTGCATCACATACCAGTCAATATAGGGAAATATGTATTGTCATAGATCGGTATGTGAAAACTTTGGTTTTACTTTAACAGCATAATGGTATAGGAAATATATATGTGTTAATCTCTATATAGATCGGTATGTGATGCACTTTCATAGGGCGAACGTCATATACAACGCCCAATATAGAACCGAATGTGATGCGCTTATTTGTTATATAGACCAGTATGTGATGTGCTTTATTGCTATTGAAACCTATGTAATTTTTGCATATAGACCAGTATGTGATAAACTATATTTCAAAAGAACACATATAGATAAAAAATAATTAATTTTACTACACCTCTTGAATAATTATAAGTTAATACAGTCTTTTCATTGGTCAAATAATGGAGATGCGCAAAAAGTATTTTGAGCTACTTTCCCGCGTGTGCATTAATGCTCAAGTACAATCACGCGGGTATGCGTTTACACGTTGCGCATGATTGTTTTACACACACGTTGGGAAAGTAGTAAAAACTTCCGCATGGTACTACCGTATGGCTCACGGCAAAGTATTGAATTTGTTGATTTTTGAATTATTAATTTTCAAGTTATAATTTGACCTTTTTTGAGGTGTAGTAAAACAAATACAACATGTTTTTTTTTCAGAGAAGTATTGCAAAAAACTGTCCCTTGTTGTTGGATGATTGATTAAGTCTCAATCATCCAACACCTCGGGGACAGTATTTTACGATACTTCCCCTCAAACCATGTTGTATTTGTATAATATCTTGTTAAATTAGACTAACTTTAAGGGACTGGCCTAGATCCTGTCTTCTGATTTTCTGACTATATATTTTTTTCACATGTATCGATAGTACATGATTATACTAACATATCCTGCCAGTAGTTTCCACTGAATTTGTGTAACAGAGGAGAAAAATGAAATTATTTACAAACTGTATTTTTTGTCGCCGGCGACAACAAATGGTTGAAAAAGTGTTTCTAGTTTCAAATCTTAAAAAAGATCTTGTTTCTACACATTTGATGGGTAAACAAAATTATTTTTGATAAAATTGTTTCTCTTTTGATATGTCTTAACTTATCTCCAAGAGCTTCATTTGATCTTTATCTGGTAAATCCAGACTGAGGTACAAATTTAGGATTTAGAAAACACTGGATAGTCACACCACCATCACATATAGAGATATTGCAAATCAATTTGCTGTCAATTTGAGCCATTTCTGTGTATATTTTTGTACTTTTTTGGATTTTACTACATTTTCAGCTTTATTTAAAGCATTTCCATAAGTTTTTAATTCTAAGTGGAATCTAGACTAGTCCTTTTAAGGTCTAACGTCTGTAACTTGGTAGCCTTAAAGAAATCATCAATATATTAATCAATGAATTTCTTTTCTTTAAAGCTAGCATTGACTTGCAAGAAAAAGCTCTCTCAAGGCAGGAAAAGCTATTTCTAATCCCTTTGAAGAAATTGCTTGCCTGGTGCTTACATTTCTAGTCAAAAAGCTCACCTTTTGCTTACAACATGTAGAAATTACTTACATTGTTTAAGTTTGAAAATCTTATCTACGTAGTTATTCAGTACAGTACACAGTGGTGTACAGTAAATTTATAATTTGTTGATGACTCCCAATATTCCGTGAAATTGTTTTTGAAACATCATCTATGTGATTATTCCATGAGAGATTTTCATCAATAATAACACCCAAGAACTTCATAGTAATAACTCGGCAATACAAACTAGCTACACTGTAAGCTGAACAGAACTGGGGATTCTCAGCAAACTCAAAAGTAACTTTCCAAAAGGTGAGCTATTGTGAAAAAGGGCTCTGACCTGTTTGCGATATATCGCTGTACTAAGAGATCAGCGCTTCTTAAAAACATAAAGGGTGTTCAATAAAAGGTAACACTTTCCCTTTCCAGTTACTACAAGGAAATTCTGAAAATAATAAAGAATTTTCCCCCAAATAATTGAATCAATTACATCCATACCAAATTTCAGGTCAATCGGACCATTTTTAGAATGTGACCGTTGATCCCTTCCGTCCCCCTTAGTGACCTCAGATGATTTTTAAAATGTGTTTTTGTTGCTCAGGAAGTCCTAAAATCCATCCATATCAAATTTCAGGTGAATCAGAGCATTTTGAAAATTTGACCTTTGGGGTCAAAGGTCACCTAGATTTGTTCAGTATTTTTTTCCAAATCTATCTGTGCAAATATTATAATGCCACCTTGTACTTGGCAGATATTGAATTTTGATGATTTTTTTCGAATCATTTCAAATTTGACCCTGAAGTGACCCTTAATGAGCTCTGAATTTTTTTCATTCAAGCAACTTTTGTACGCTGACCAAAGACATTGCATACGCCAAAACCATGTCGCAGCCACTCATTTTCTGTTGGAGTTGAATCTTTTTAAAGGAAATTCATATTTTCGCATTTTGTGACCCCTTCTGTGACTTATGTCATGTGACATAAATGGGAGGGGTCATTGTTACTGTGTCCAAGTTTGATGACAATAGGTCAAAGCATCTAGGAATTATGGCAGATTGAAATGTTGCCAGAAGAAGAAGAAAGATCCTAACAGATCTAGGACACAGCTGCTCGGCAGCTGTGTAAAGAAAATATCAATCATGAAAAATGGTCTAATCTTTAACATACTCTGTCATTTCAAAATCACAAAATAAATCCCTGACATATGTTCACCTAAAAATTCTTAATTTGTAGATAAAATATTAGCCAGTAGCCACATTTTATGTAAAAATAATTTAAAAAATGAGGAAACAACTTGACATCAACGAGTGAGATACAGGCATTGAATTATGTGACATGTACAGTAGGCCCAGAGAAATAACATAATACACAGGTTCATGCATCAATAGTTATGCTTATCTTTGATGTCGTTGACAAACAGTTCAGACGGACCTAAACCTCGATGACTAGTTGTTGATTTCACACAAACCATAAGATTGCATATAACTTTTGGAAATTTTGCCTAAATTTCGTTGTCAACGATTGCATTCAGACGGTCATAAACTACAAGTTAATCAACGATGACTATGATATCAACAGCTAGTCAACGATCGCCTGAACAAGGCTAAAAGGGGATCCAATATGGATCCCTGTGGTACACCACAAGATATAACTTCTTTAAACTAGATCAGGACTAGATGTTTTGTTGTTAGGGGGCTGGCATTTTCTTCGGAAGGGGGTGGGTCCCAGAAAAGCGGAGTAACTTCGCAATTTTTCTCATGACCCCCAAAAGCTGAAAATTTTATGACCCCCTACCAACACAACCTATTATTTTGTGATCCCCCCTGCATGTTAAAGGAATGAGAACCAATATGAAATGTCTGGTCACTAGTTTGTTTTACAATGCAACATTGCCAGGGCAAACTACATGAGAGCTTGAAATGTACACCCATGCCTGGCATCCATGTTGATAATCCTGGGATGTACTATCATGTACATCCTTGGGGCCCAGCCCCCTCTAGCTACGCCACTAAATGTACATCAATGTACATTCCAAACTCACATGTAGTTTGACTAGTTTGCCTCATTGAATATCAACAAGGCAGCTTTTTACTCTTTTCTGATATTTGCTGCAGGGGGAGTCTGAGGGGGATGTGCCCCCTCAGCTT